>PVKN010002489.1:0-42190 GCA_004027915.1 Capromys pilorides | reverse complement strand
AAGAAATTAACATGAGTGCATGAAACTAATGCCAGATTTTATTCTGACTGGACCAGTTTTTCCACTCATGTCTGAGTTCTGGAGATTCTGAATTTTCGTTTTCTTTTTCAGGATCCATTCCGAGTTCAACAGTGGTTAGCATATTGATTCTTTTTTCTTTCTTTTTGAAAGAAATTTTGTAGTTTTTTTTAGGTGTTTTCACTGTTTTGCTATTTCTTCTTCTCTTATATCATGTTTTAAACATTTGCTCCTATATTGATGTCATGTTGCTAAACATTGTATTTCAGTTTTATTATAGTTTTTTATTTTCTTGTTCTTTTCTCTTCCTGTCCTTAACTACTTTATCTGTAATTTGCTTAGTGTGAGAGAATCGTTAATGTCATTTTTTTTCCAAATAGTCAAGTAATTACGTATCTATTTAACTTTTTTAGCTTATCTGCATTGATTTTCTGTGCTGAACTTCAGTGTGTACTGGGTTTTATTCTAGGACTGCTCTGTTTATCCTTTCTCTAGCCACAGGGGTGCCAATATATTTTAGCAACTGCAGTTATATTTATAATTGCATTTTGTGGTAAAGTATATTTCTTTCTTTCTCTTTTTCTTTCTTTCCTTTCCTTCTTTCTTCCTTTTTTTTTTTTTTTTTTTCCTTCTGTTAGGGATTGAACTGAGGACCTTGCTCTTGCCAGGCAGGCACCTCAGCGGCTAAGCCTTTCTCCCTTGATTTTCCTACTCAGAATTCTTTGGAATGTTATTGCTTGATAATTCTTACATGAGAACCATAGGATCACTTTATTGATTTCTAGAATATCATGTTAGTGCATATTTCCTATGAGCTATAAATTGACATCTTTGCAATAATCTTTCCAGGTGGAGACATGAGAGGTCTTTCAAGCTTTCTCCATATTTGTCCGACCCTTGGACTCTTAAACTCAGTGATCATGTAACACTTCCTGTTTTCATTTGTACTTTTATTTAGTTCAGTAGACATCTGATAGATGCTGTCCTATGTTGAGCTCTGGGGATCTGGAGGGATCTCTGACATTGAGGAATGTGAGCCACAGTGGAAAAGGCAGTTGCGTAAATCTCCTGCCACTCTGAGTCCATCTGAGGGAGATACAAACACACATAGGCACATACATACCTCTGTTCAGGTATAAGTAGGCTGTTGGGAGAAGCTGAAGCACCTCAAGCTGGGGTGCGTCACCAACCCAGATAGCTGAGAAGCCAGAGCTGGAGGTGCCGGTTGGGGGAAGAAAATGAGGTTTGCGTGTATAGTATATTCTTCCCTTAATTGATTTATACAACATACTTTTGAAAGAAAAAAGTATTAAATAAGTTCTCCATAGCATGAGCTCCTGACCTGACCTCACTGTAAGATTCACCTCTGGGGAGCCCTCCCTCCATCTCTGAGAAGTAGCAGCTCCTGCCCAGGGAAGTTGCGTTACTTGGGAAGCTGTAATGGGCCTGATCTGATGTCATCAGTCTGTGGCAGCTGGGACCTTGAAACACCTAGGCAGCAGACCATTCCAGCATGGGTTGGAGGCTGATAACCACTGTCCTAGAAAAGTCTTTCCTACAGTGGCAGTTTGCACTCACTGGTTTTGTACTCTCTGTCCCTGTGTATGGAATGAACTGGGTTGCCTCAGTGTGCTAGTTTCAGACTTGGGCTCGTTGAATAATTGCTGTGGACCCGGGTGAGGCCAGAACCACAGCCCGTGCTCGGGTCTGCTCATTGGCCTGGCACCTACGAGCCAGGTTGGCTCATAGGCCAACCTTGGGGTTCTTCTCTGCTCTGCTCTGCCCAGCTCTGTTCTCCATTTGGTGTCCTGCTTTGCTCTCTGTGAAGGAAGCCCCACTCCTGGATGTCCACCCCAGCTCCAAACTAAGGACTCATGACTTGAGTGGTTGGATGGGTTCATTTTTGCTAAAGGATGGAAATGAGAGAATTGGCTCCCAAAGACATCTCTGATCTCTTACTCAACAAGCAGTGCCCTGAAGACTAGTACCTAAGAGTCTCAGGCCCTCAGTTAGACATGATTCTGGAAGCATCTTATATTCTTTGTTTTTCTGATCACCCATGTGTATTTATGAGTCTCCTTTTTAACTTCAGCATCAAGCCCAGAGGACCACACTGGCACTTTCAGCCTCAGTGTGCTCTGCCCACCCAAGGGCCCTGGAAGCAAGCATGGGTCTATCAGCAGAACACAGGGCCTTCAAGTCAGGGTTTCATCTTCTATTCAGATTGTAATCTCTTCAATATCATTAACATCTCATAATGAAATAGGTGCAGCATAACATCCTGTGCAGCAGTCTAAACATCTGAAGTAAGTGCTTAGATTCGTTTCTGATTCTGTGTTAGAAAAAAAGAACAGGTATCCGTTTGTACATTATAAAGTAAACCTCCATAGTTTTAACTCATCCAGAAAGAACATAAAGTGATGTATTTGAGATCAAGGTCAAAGGAAATTAAAGATAATGGGAACAAAATAACACATATAAAGCTAATACAAAATCCAAGCCCTAAAGACGTGAACTTGGGCTTCCACACTGTTTTGACTGAGTCTTTGAAGTGGGCTCTGACAAATACACATTATGAGTTTTCCTACTTTGAAAAAATGTCAGACCGGCTCAACACGTATGTTGATTTATCCATTGTGAGCTTTGTCACATTCTCTTTATTAGACATCTCAGTGTTTTAAAATCATACTTGTGAAATAAAAAAAACTGGGGTGACTTAAAATATTCACTGTCTCCAGACTATGGGCGTCAGTTCGTCACCAGGGAGACTTAGCGGATCTGCGCTTAGTAAAATGCAGTCGTGTGTGCAGAGCCAGAAAGCCACGTGATGAGAAAGGGATGTAGCTTTCACCTCAAAGTTGGCCATGGCTAAATGCAATATCATATCTTAGGGTTGGATCCTAGAACCATTCAAGGACATAAATGGAAAACCTGATGACCTCCAGACAGCCAGGAGTTTAACAAGATATAAGGTCCTAGTGTTAATTTCTTGGTTTGATGAATACACTGGTTGTAATATATTAACATCGGGAACATGGAGCTCTACTGGTTCTGCAATTTTTCTGTAAATCTAAATTTATCTCAAAATAAGACATTTATTTTAAGAAAAAATGTGAGAATATTTTTTTCTTTACTGGGAATTGAACTCAGGACCTTAAGCTTGCCAGGCAGGTGCTTATGCCACTGGCTGTAGTGAGGAATTTTGAAGATTTAGAAAATTGTTTGTTCCCAAATGCCCAGAAGGTGCCAGCTTTTATTTTTAGTGAATCCACTGGCTGGAAATTTTTTTAATTTTAATGTTTAATATTGCACTGCTGCCACTAGGTGGCAGCAACTGCCTTATTGTGTACTTTCTAATGTGTTGATGTGTTTTTCTTCTTTAAAAGGCTTTGTCACAACAAACAGAGCAAGGTGTACCTCCCGGAGCCACCTTTTCCTCATGCAGAGGTAAGGAAACAAAATGTTGAGGTTGAAGCAGGAAGGAAATGTAGATGACAGTGTGCATCACCATAGTGGACCCTTAGATTACAGATATCCCTCCATGACCCTGCCCCTTGCCTCCCTAATCAGATGACAGCGAAGCACTCAAGTCAGGATTCTTTTGTTTCCTCCTGTGAGCACACCCTTACATTGGGTCTACACAGTTCTGCTTTCCTCTGCTCTGTTGACTGCAGGAACAATCACATTCTAGTATCTTCTGCTACCTTTTGAGTCACAGACTTATTGTTGTCAAAATGTTCCTTTATAGTTATGTCAACCATCTATATAAATCTTTGGTCATGAAAGTAACATTTCAGTTTTTTAAGAATTAGATATTTCTCCATCCTTCATAGAACTGATAGATATTTTTATTTGGCTGAATATCCAATTTTGTTTTGGTTGCTTGTTCAATAAGTGATGTGTCTTGAGGAGTTTTCTTAGTCTTTATTATATTGTTCATGTATTAATATTAATTAGTATTAATATTTCTATTTGGACAGTAATTATTGAAATTCAAGCAACTAAATTCTGTCCAGTTCTAGATTTTTGTTATTAATTTTTGTTAGTACAAAGACCAATAAAAGTACTTAGATCAATTTGTACCACCAGTGGCTCAAGCCACCCAACAGGACAGTCACACATCTAGCTGCCGATACTTACTAAGATCTGCAGGGCTACACTGCAGTCTTCCTACTAAAACTACATCTCTCCACTAAAAGGTTAAGTCTTCAAAGTGAAGAATTTGACTTCTTTAGGGGAATATCTCAAGCTGGCCATGTCCTCACTTTTGGGATAATGTTATTTGGACTTGAAGCTGTTGACCAGGTCCCTCTCATGTATTATCGTTGCTACTGGGCTAAGCTATCACAAGCCATCTCTGTGTCCATTAAAAGGAAGTGTTTCCTTTGGGAAATTTGATGTTTAGGGAATGTGCCTGCTAGGCACTTGTCATGTGACCTTCTGTTGGTGGAGTAGGAAGGTTGGGCGGGCCTAGGCTGCAGGGGTTTCTGAGCAGTGTAACAAGATGCTCTCTGGTTGTCCCTGTGCTTGCTGTTGCCTTGTGTCACACCTAACATCAGTAAAGCGTTGCCAAAGAGAAATTCTCAGGGCTCAAACATAAGTCTTTAAGATAAGTTTAAGTCTGTGTGTGGTCTATTCCTTCCTTTCTTTTCTTTTTTTTTTTTTTTTTTTTTTTTGCGGAACCGGGGATCAAACTCAGGACCTTGCACTTGCCAGGCAGGCACTTGTGACCCTGAGCTGTCTCCCTGGCCCTGTCTATTTCTTCCTATATAATTTCATGTCTTCAGAAATTGAAATCTTCCAAATTTACAAAAGTTGATTTGGTCTTTGAATTAAGCTGCCACATGAACTTGCACAGTCTGACCTCTCGGGCATTGCTTATGGATGAGCAGTCTACGTTGTGGGAAGGATCTATTTATTGTCATAAGAACTTGGTGATTCACATATTATGAGTTGTGTCTAGATCCCCACCCTCACCCCAAGGTTGATGCAGTCATGGATGGGGCTTTTTCAGAGGTGGCTGGATCTAGAGTGTGTGACACTGGTATTGATTTATGGTTGATTGCTAGGATCAGAGGTGTGAGTGTTGCCCACTGGAATAGCCCGGATGATAGAAACGGGGTAAAAAGAGCCATAGTTGTCTCTTGCTTGCTTTGTTGCCTTCTGCCTGCCACGAATTGTTTGTCCCCTCCCTGCAAGGCATGTCTGCCACCCCACCCTGCCCTGAAGTCAACTGGTTATAACTGAAACCTCTGTAAGCTGTGAACTACTTTCCTTCTTTAACTTGTGGGTGTTGGGTATTTTGTCTCAGCAATGAGAAAAGTAACTGACACATGTGTTGAAGAAGTTACTTGTTTTTTAATCAATAACTGATACTGAGAACTTCAGGCCATATTTGGAGTGTCAGGAATTGAGAAAGGAAGAGTTAGCCTAACTCAGGCTATAACAACCTTATTAAAAGTTCCATATGTGAGAGCTTAAGGGTGTAGTGTAGCTCAGAGGTAGAGAGTGCGCCTGGCTCCGTGCCCTTGCTTCTGTCCCAAGTGCCATGAAAAAGAAACAAACAAAAAAAGTTTCAAGTATGTTATTACTAAAAGGATTTGACTTTTCCATCTATTCTAAAAGTCAAATATAGGAACTTTTGATTTGGGCTACTTTTAATGAATCCCCAGTTTAAAGTGCTTCCAGGAGCCAGGGAAATAGCTCCGTGGCACAAGTGCCTGCCTGGCAAGTGCAAGGTCATGAGTTCGAACCCTGGTTCCGCAAAAATAAATAAATAAATATCCCTTTCCCTTTAAAAAAAAAATAAAGTGCTTTCATTTAAAATTATTTTACTTTCTGATAATGGTGTGAGCGGGCGTGGTGGCGCACTCCTGTAATCCTAGCACTTGGGAGGCTGAGGCAGAAGGATCAATGTGAGTTTGATTCCAACCTGGGCTACAAAAGTGAGCTCAAGGCCAGCCTGAACTGCATAGTGAAACCCTGTCTAAAAAAAGGCAAAACGAAACAAAAACCACTGATAATGATGTGAAGACCACAAATGTTAAGTCAAAACTATATTTCAAACTGGACCTGGGCTGGCATATGCAGTACAGGTAAGATACTGGGCCGTGTCTGCAAGCGGCAGCTCCAGTCAGCTCTGTGATCCCAAGTGGAAAGGACCGAGCCCCTGGTGCCCTGTGAGGCTAAGTGGCTCTGTTGGGAGCTGGTATATAAGTCCTTCTCCACAGGGCATATTTCAGGCTACAGGGAGTTTATTGGGGTATGGCCCAGTTGTAAAATAAGGAGCACATATATTCTTTAAATTATTTTTTACAAAGAAATACGTGGGATTCGCACATATATAGTCTCCTCCACTGTTAAACCCCCTTAACCAGAATAGCGCATTATTTGTAATTGATGAACCAGCACATTTATCATCCAGAGCCATTAGAAATCACCCTGAGGTTGCATATTCTCTAATGACATGGATCTTCTACTAGAGTGTCACACATAATAATTCCACTGCCCTAAAATCCCCTGTGTGTCACCCTCCCTCCCCCCAGCCTCTGGTGACCACCAATCATTGTACTGTCCCCACGTTCCATCGTTGCTAGGCTGGCACATGGTAGGGATCATGCTGCATGTTGACTTTCTCCTCTGAGTGAAAGGTTCTTCCACATCAGCTAATACGCCATTGCCTGATGTTCCAGTTTCTTGTTTACCCTGTGCAGGATACTTGCTCATTCCCAGGCTCTGTAGAAAATTCAAATAAAGCTACTACAAACATCTGTTGTGCAGGTTTTGTGGAGATTTAAGTTTTCAAGTCTTTTAGGTGATGATAGGGAGCATGATTGCTGACCCTGTGTTAAGTACTGTGTATGTTGAATTTTGTAGGAAAAAAAAAAGCCAAACTCTTCCAAAGTGACAGCACCATTTTGCACTCTCAGCAGTGACAAGGGTACCATTGTCCCCATCTTCATCAGCATTTGGTTGTCAGTGTCTTAGCTTGTGGCCCTTCTGGTAGGCATGTAGTGGTACCTGGTGATCTACATCTCCCTGTTGATCTACATCTCCCTGTTGACTTCTGTTGTCTAGTGTCTTTGTAACAGTTCTCTGTCAGATGTGTCTTTCATGGTGTTTTATCCCACATAGCTTGGCATGTTCATTTGTATTTTTAAGTCATTTTTGTGCATCCTGCATCCTCACATGCTGTGGTTTGCACTTCAGTCCAACCAAGCTAACTTCCTCCTGTGTTATTTATGCATCTTCCAGCTCATTCAGACCAACAAGCTGAAGCACTACCCCAGCATCCACGGAGACTTCAGCAACGACTTCCGGCAACCGTGTGTGGTGTTCACTGGGCACCCTTCGCTCCGGTTCGGGGACGTGGTCCACTTCATGGAGCTCTGGGGAAAGTCGAGTCTCAACACTGTCATATTTACAGGTGAAAACCTCAACCTTCCTCCTTTCTTTTCCGGCCAGCAGTGGCCACAGCAGGGTGGACTAGGGAAAGATCCGCCAGATGCATCAGCCTGACAGTTGTCTTGCTAAATGCATCGAAGAAGAGCCACTAGCAAAGGAGGAAGCAAGAAGCAACGAGTGCTGTTAGGTAACTGGCTCTCCCAAGATGGAATTCTGCAGAACTGATTTTCAGTGGATTCATTTGCAGAACTGCAGTGATTCCAGCACCTGCTTTGTTTTACCTTTAGGAGTTGTTCTTTTCCATGGATCATTTCTCCTTTGTAGTTCACTCTGGCTTAGAGACAAACCCCTCAGGAAGAAGAAAGCCTTTTGTGAGGTCAAGTAAGGGATTGACTTAGATAATTACTGTATTATTTTATCAATATACAGGCTTCCCACTGACCTGGGTTTTGGAAAACTCACAGGCTAGAAGATAAAACAGCTTGATCTGAAATCTGGCCCAACTTGCTGTAACGACAGCCATGCCCCGTTCTGGGCTGATTCTCTCACCATAGGTGGAGGAGCTCTGAGCTACCATGGGCCACTTTTCTATCTCTGCCATCTTTGACTCACAAGACACTGCTTCCTGACAACTGGGACTTGGCTGTCCTGAGAAGGTTGTCTGGAGAACACTGGGCAGGGTTGGGCTTGGTCTCTCTGGCTCCCCAGCCATGACTGGCATCACAGTGGGTTTGGTATTGGCACTGTCACACCCTGAAATGTTGGATCTGATACAGATGCTCCTTTAGCCAGCCAAAAAGAAAGCAGAAGCAATGTGATCATTCATGACAAATCTGGGTAATGACTTTATATTTAAAATGGTTCACTGCTTAGGCGGCCAGGGTTTGATCCCCAGCATGCTGGATCTTTTGAAGCCCAGCATGATGGCGCATGGCTGTGATCCCAGTGCTCTGGGAAGCTAAACAAGGGGACTGCACGTTCAAGGGTTGCCAGGCCTGGCCTCGCACTGTGCCACAGGTAAAGCTGCACTTTTTGTGCATACCAGCATCTAGGGGCCCTTGAGGACTCGTGTACCTCCTCTTCTTCCACCCTGCGTATGGCAGCACATACTGACGGTTCTGGGCAGAGTATGTTGGAGTGCGAGATATTTCTCTACACTGACTAGCAGGCATCTTGCTGGAAAACAGAGCATTCCCTTCTCTCCCGTGGGTCTTGTCTACCACTTTGTGCTGAGTGTTCTGGGCTTGCACCTGTACCTCCCAGGCCTGGTTCTCCCCACGGTTCACCCTGCCTCCTCGCCAGCTGAGAGCCTCAGTCCATATCCCCTGCACCCGCTCCCTTTCTGCCAAGGTGACAGCACCACCACTGCTGCCCTCCCCAGCCGATGCGCTCCCACCTCACATTGCAACGCCTTCTCCTTCTCTCCCTAGAACCCGACTTCTCCTACCTAGAAGCCCTGGCTCCCTACCAGCCCCTGGCCATGAAGTGTATATACTGCCCCATCGATACACGCCTCAACTTCATCCAGGTGTCCAAGCTGCTGAAAGAAGTGCAGGTGACCAACAAGGAGAATGCCCTGCCCTTGCACGGCCCTGCTGCTGCAGCAGCTTACACAGCCAAGGGGTGGGGGGCTATTGGCATTTGTGTCCTGTCCTCCCCAGGTCCCACACAGCCACATGGTGCTGAGACAGGTCGTGCTAACCCTCAAACTGCGTAATGGTCTTTATGCCCTGAACAAAGTTTCCAGTCTAAAGAAACCAAAAGTACAGAGGAAGAAGATATACACAGTTACTTTTGATGAGGATCAGTTGTGCCATCTCAAAATACAGTGCCCCCTCAAAGAAGTCATTCTAGAAACACATGTACTAGACTGAAAAGCAATTTGACTGCAACCCACATTTGGTCCTTGTTACATCTGCTGTTGTGGTTTATTGTTTGATTCATTTTACATTTTCTGCCCTAAAGAAAAGGAAGAAGAGGCTGGGGAGATAGCTCAGTAGAATAAGCACTTGCTTGACAAATGCAAGGACCTGAGTTCAGTCCCCAGTTCTGAAAAAAAAAGGGAAGAAGTAGTTGGAGTAAATGATAGATAAAAGGACAAATCTGCCTGAAAGAAAAGTGTGAAGGGAGGCAGGGATATGGTCCCTTTGTTGGGGTAGGAGGTGCTCGGCAGTCACAGCCCTTGGGACTGGAAGCCTGACTGGCACTGGCATGGGAGCAGGACGTGGGAAGGGAAGGTTCCTGGCTGCCATCACTTCCGGAGTCGCAGCTCAGAGCCACTGCCTCTGCCCTGCTTGGTGAGCACTGTACCCTCAGATTTGTTCCTTTCCTACTGTGGTCTTCCTCCTCCTCCTCACAGAATCTAAGGTATCAGGTGGAGAGACCACCTACCCAGAGAACTCAGGCAGGAGGCAAGAAACAAGGCCTTTGGGAAGGCAGGAAGATGCACTCTGGATTACCAGCTTGCTTCTCCCGTACGGAGGAAATTGGGTTTTCTCTAGGCCTTAGAGATGCTGGCTTTGGGCCTATGAGAAGGGATTTGATGCCAACTCTGTGCTCACCCCAGGGAGGGAAGACGACTAAGAGGCTGGTGCTTTTCGAAACTGAGTAACTTCAGATGCCAGGCCTAGGCCAGCATGTACCCATTACACCCTCTGCCGTGTGCTCATGTAGGACATCAAAGCCCAGCTGATGCCACTGTGAGAGGAAACCTGTGAGTCTGTGCTAAACAGGGCCATGTGATGCCAGAGGAGTGAGAAGGAATAGAAGGCGTTTGCAGAAGAGGAAGCACAGCTGGGAGGACAGACACTGTCCTACCCCCGGCTTGCCTGCTGCAAGTCCTCGGTTGGGGTTAGCAGCTCGGTCCAGACTCTTAAGTGAAAGCAGGAGCAGCGTGGTGACCTTGTGGGTTGTCAGCTTTGGTTTTCAGCTGGGTGGTATTTGTCCATAATAAATGTTGGTTTACTAAGGTTTTTTTCCCTGAAGAAACAGGACGAACCTTTTTTAAGTTCCTTATCTGATTTGTTGTCACACAGAGTAGAGCATGTGCCCTGCGCATAGCATAAGCAGCTCTGAATCCAGCTCTGTGACACAGAAAATCTGTTTCTCCCAGTCTGTAAAGGGTGAGGGTCAGGCCTCAGGGACACTGTGCACTTATGGCACCTAATAACAGCTGCAAATAGACATACACAATGTCGCCTTGAAGGAGTGAAACTGTTTCAGTGCAGGCTGGGACCAGGAAGCTCTTGCTGGCCCAGGCTCCCACCTCTTCCCTGAGGGACTTCCTGCTCTCCCTACTCTGTGCCTGTCTTTGTCACTGGTTGGGTAGGTTTAAAGGGACAAGAGTGCTATATGGCCTGAGAGGGTCCTGAGCACCTATGATGCTTTGATCAGGAGGAGGAGCAGGGTGCTCTTTCTGTCACCCCCAACCCTGTCTCATTGGTCCACAGCCCCTACACGTGGTCTGTCCTGAGCAGTACACCCAGCCACCCCCAGCCCAGTCACACAGGATGGACCTCATGATTGACTGCCAGCCTCCACCCATGTCCTACCGGCGGGCTGAGGTCCTGGCCCTGCCCTTCAAGCGTCGGTATGAAAAGATCGAAATCATGCCTGAGGTGAGTGCCTTATCTCATGTTCGAACTCAAGTTTTAACTGTCTGTCTCAAGGTGCCTCGTGAGTTGGCTTTCTTTTGAGTTTATGTCAGCCATGAATGAGTCAGAACACAGACCCTTAAGCAAGTCACCAGGAAAAGGGATGTGTGAGGCTTGTGGTTTCCAAGGCTGCCCTTTGGATGGATGTTCAGAGTGAGACCTGCCTTATACTTCTCAGCCTCCTGGACCTCATGTACGAGTGAGGGTGAGTTTTGCTGCATTCAGAAAAGGAGAGATAAGAATAACCAGAAAAAAAAGGAATATGAACTTCTAGCCCTTTTAGCACAGTCTTGTGGTTTTGGCCTGTCATAGTCTACATATTTCTGGTTCTCTGAAACCGTAATTTCTGTTGGGTTTTTGTTTTAGCTTTTGTTTTTCTTGCAGTACTGGGCGCCTTACCACTGAGCTACATGTCCAGCTGTTTTTGTTTTGATTTCGAGACATGGTCCCACTGTGCTGGTTAGGCTAGCTTCAAACTTGGAATCCTCTTGCCTCAGCCTCTTGCATAGCTGGGATCACAAGACATGCAGCACCATACCCTTAGCTTATGTTTTAACAGAGAAGAAGTCAAAAGCCAATTGTGAACAGTTAGGGGAAGCAGCAAGGAGAGTAGGCTCTGAGGTGACAGTGCAGGCTGCTCCCTGCTTGTAGACAGTTTGGACGCTTTCTAACGGATGAGAAAAAGTAGGGCTTCCTGTTAAGCCAATGTGCCCAGCACTCTTGAGCTTAGAAGCGTCCAGAGCTTGGCCCCAGCAAGGCTGGTGGAGAGCCGTTTTCCACACACGATTCCTCTCCAGAGCCAACAGGCAATTTCCTTAATGAAGAACAATAGCTAAAGCAGATTAAAGCAGTTTTAATCACTAAGTGGGATGAACAGTTCATTACAAAACTAGCATTTAAGTGCATGCAGCCCCGTTTCCATTAAGTAGATGAGCATTGCGCTATGCAGCACTTCTTGCGTCTGTGGTGAGTGTTACTAACTGCCCAGGCGGTAGGAACGAGGCCAGGCCAGTGAGTCTGGCCCCAACCAAATGGCAGTTTCAAAACAGTGATGATCATTTTCTTATAAGTCTTGCAAGTGGGTTATAAAGACTCATTTTGGTGCTGGATTTTTTTGAGACAGAGTCTCACTATGTAGTCTAGGCTGGCTTTGAACTTATAGCAGTCTTCCTGCCTCAGCCTCCCAAGGCATGTAGTGTCGCACCCAGCTATAAGGATATTAAAGGAGTGGGGAGTCCAAAACCAGTTAAGCAATGAAGTACCAGAAAGATGTGGATAGTTTCTCAAGCTGACAGCCCTTTAAAGTCATTTGGATGTTTGTGATCTAATACTGAAAATGGAAAAATGGGAATTTTTAGTTGGAACTTAGAAAGTCAGCATTTTAGTCTTCTCTAATTAACTGGCTAAGCAAGTGCTTATGCTCGGGAGGAGGAGCCAAGGTGACTTGTTCTGTCCTCTCAGTTCTCTGGGCAGCCGCTCACCCCTCCTTTAGCACAGCTAAAGCTGCTCTTGAGCAGTCTCCTCCTGAGACCTCACTGAACCACAGGTAGTGGTGCTTTGCTTTGGACTCCTAGCTGCCCTGTCCGTTGGTTATTGCCTGGATTGGAATGGTTTTATTTCAGTAAGTTGGCATTGGCAATGATTTTTTTTAAATGAGAGACAGGAAAAACAGGTTTCTTCTTGCATGTTTTTTGTTGTTATTTGTTTGTTTACTGTTCATTTTCTCTACATTTTATTTATCTTAGTGAAAGACACTGGCCTGGTGTCTTTTAGGTTGTTACATGTTTTATTAATCTGCTTGCAGTACATGCAGTTTACAGTCATCCTGGGGAGCAGCTACAACCTGGTTTTTTGTTTACTCCCCTTTTCCCTCTTCCCACTCTCCTCTAATTCCTCTTTTCCTATTTCCATTTCTTTTTTTTTTTGTTTCTGAAACAGGGTCTCACTGTGTAGTTCATTCTGATCTTGAATGCACTGTGCAGCCCAGGCTGTTCTCGGCAATCCTCCTGCCTCAGCCTCCTGGGTGCAGGGATTATAGGATGTGCTGCCACACTGAGGCCCCATTTCCATTCTTAGTGGTGTTGCTAATCTTAGCCCATTTATGGCCTGTGATGCTTGCATGCTTTGGGGCGAGTAGGCTCCTGTGCATGGCGCGCCTTTATTCTGTTTCCTCATGGAGCTTATCTAGTGATCTCTCCATCCCATCTATGCACTTTTCATGGTGTTTCACTGCCTGGCATTCACTTTCCTCTCCTTTTACTCTGACTCAGAGCAGGAGACCATGGGGTCTTCTGTTGTCTTGCTCCCCATGGTCCGTCTGTTGTGTGCCTACATCTGCTTTTGTTTATGATTTTCTGAATCTCCAGATACTGGAATAGAGGAAAGAGCTGTTATTAACCCTACTATGCGACCTTTGCTGGGGTGGTAAATACAGGCCTCAGTGTCATCATGTGACAGCTGGGCATTGCACACCCTACGAGCTACTCAGAGACAACCCTTAACAAAAACTAAGAAGACTGTCGCTTTAGTGCCGGCAGACCAGCTGTGTATTAGTAACACTTGAGGCTACAGACTCAGAACCAGAGGTCAAAGATGCCACTGGACTGTCCACTTCCTTCCCCCAACCCCAAACCTGGTCCCACCTCTGCAGGATACAACCCTGTGCATGCCCTGGTCCATTCCCTGTCTCCGAGGTCTCTGGTACAGTAACACGTCAGTCCAGAAGCAAAACTTTCCTCCTCCTAGGTGTAGGTCTCTCCCTTAGCCAGGTGGGTCAGTTGGTTGTTATCCCAGTTACTCTTCTCTCATTGCTGGAACAAATACCCAACACCCAAAATGAAGGAAGGAAAAGCTTATTTAGCTCACAGTTGAGGTTTCAGTCCATACTCAGCTGGCTCCAAGGCAGAGTGGCACATGGCAGAGAACAGCCATTCATATTTGCAAAGAGAGGAGCCTCAGTGCAGGCAGCTAGCTAGCGTTTATCCCCTCCTTACATTATAATGCAGATTACCCACCCCCAGGGCCAAGGTGTAGCACTCACACCTGCAGTCCTAGCATTGGATCAAGAATCAGTCACAAGGGCCAGGCAGAAAGCTCAGCAGACTGAAGCACCTACTTAGGCAGAGCGCAGTGGTTGCTGTGCTGGCCCCCAGCCCTGAAGTGCGCCCAGATATTGATTGAGATTGGTTGCGGTGGCACACACCTGTAATCTCAGTACTTCGAAGGCTGAAAACAGGAGAATCACTTAGAGTCTGATCTATCTAGTGAGACCCTGTAGATCCTATACTAAATACATTAAAAAACACACACACAAACTCCAGAAGCCACCCCATGACTGCATGGGGCTTTGGGGGGACACTTGTACACAAACCATAACCTCTGTTGCTCTATACTTACGAAGGCTCCAGGCATGTGCTCCTCCCAGGGTTCCTTGCGAGTGGGGCCATAGGCATGGCCCAGAGTGCACTGGGGTGTGGTGGGGCAAGCCACATAGGGCCAGTCCCAGGCTTTCTCCCTGTGCTCACAGTACAGGCCTCCTTGGGATTATTTTTGTGTAGTAGTTGACAGTGTCCAGGAAAAAAGGCTTATGCATAGATTTCACCACTCCAGACCAGCAACCCTTAAACTTGTTGTTCTCACACACCTTAAAAATTTAGGATCTTGAGGAACTTTTACCTATGTGTTATATTCATTGATATTTTAAAATAGCGTTATAAGCCCATTACATTAGCATAAGTAAAGGATAAAGACAAAAGTAAAAATCAGTGTTCGTTGCAGCACTAGTGGTAACTGTTGGCTAGCGGGCAAGGGAGTGAAACAGGGTCTTGCCATGTAGTTCAGGCTGGGCTTGAATCATGTATCCCAAGCTGGCCTCAACTTGCAGATCTTCCTGCCTCAACTTCCCAAGTGCTGGGATTAGGGCGTGATGGCTGGAGATCATTATTCTAGTTAGGCCCTTTGTACTGCCTTGTCTACTATTCTTATGTGTGTGGTGGAATCATGCCTAATAGACATTCCACCTAGTTCCAAGGACGTTGTGTCTTTACAGATATTACAAGCACTGAAAATACAGCTCAGTGGTAGTGTGTAATGCCTGGAGTAGAACCCCAGCACCAAAAGTAAAAACATCAAAAGCTTCTATTTTAATGCCTGCATAATAGTCTATCATAAGCAAATGGGCTGGGGAGATAGCTCCGTGGCACAAGTGCCTGCCTGGCAAGTGCAAGGTCCTGAGTTCAATCCCCGGTTCCACAAAAAAAAAAAAAAGTCTCTCATAAGCAAATTGTTTGTTTGTTTGTTTCTCCCAGGACCAGGGTTTAAACTCACAACCTTGCACTTGCCAGGCAGGCACTTGTGCCACAGAGCTATCTCCCCAGCCCCCAGCAAATTGTAATTGAACTATTCATTTACTGGTAGACATTTATTATTTTTCTTAACACTTTCACAAACATTTATTTGGGTACTGGGAGTAAAACTCAGGACCTTGCTCTTCGCAGGTGCTATGCTGCTGAGATATCTCCCTGGCCCTGAGCAATAAATCGGTTTTTGTTTTGTTTTCCATAGAAACACTTTGAATTTGCTGT
The DNA here is from genome assembly GCA_004027915.1 of Capromys pilorides. Taxonomy (NCBI): domain Eukaryota; kingdom Metazoa; phylum Chordata; class Mammalia; order Rodentia; family Capromyidae; genus Capromys; species Capromys pilorides. The sequence goes on along the minus strand of PVKN010002489.1, from coordinate 26,532 downwards.
TTCTGGGTTAATACTTCAAAGCGTGTTTTAGCTCCAGGTTACACGTTGCTATCTTGTGCAGCCCAAGTGAAAACCTTTCTGTGGACTCCTTGGGCTAAAAATGCTGCTGAGCTCAGGCGGTTCTTATTGTACAGCTTCCCTTTTGTGCTTGGGAAAAGCCTCTTCTGTCGAGTGGGAGGAGGCCAGAGGGAGGGTTCCCCAGAGGACCTTGATTGAGAAGGAAAAGCACAACTGCTGGGTCAGAAAAAACAGGATTGTCCTCAGAGGCCATGGGAGCTGTGGTCCCAGTGACCCCAGGGCCACAGGGGCAGAAGGGCTGTCCGGGAGTACGTAGCTTGTTTTCCAGATCCAAACAGTGTTCCCAGGTTGAACATCCTTCTGAATATGCATAAATGGCTTCCCTCAGGACAGGAAATGGGCTCCAGGAGACAGCTTGTGGCAGATGAGAAAGAAGCCCCGCACTATCCTCGCAGTCAAGTCAGCTGCCAGGCAGCGGGCTGACGCGCAGCCCACAGCTTTGGCCTCTTGGCCCCTCGGTTGCCGTCAGTGTTTCCTAGGATGTTTTCTGGGATGCCAGTCCTTGGGTCAGGTTCTTATGAGAATCATTCCCAGGGTGCAAGTACACACCTCCCCCCCAGGGGTGCTGAGCTGCCGCTACTCTGCACCCTGGGCTGGCTTCCTCTGTGGTGGAGCGCCTCCCCCCCCAAACCACGCCCACTGCGGTCTCCCGAAGATGTGGTCACACTGCCCAAGAAGAGCCTCTCCCTGCTTGGCATCCATGCTAGCTCCAAACCTCTACAGCCAGCCTGGGCTGGGCAGGGAATGGTTGCACAATTTAGGATGTGGCAGAGGTGGAGCAGGAGGCCGGTATGCGCTGCCCCACAGGAAGGAGCACCCCACTTACCCCACGTGTGTTTCCTTACATGTGGAGCAGCCTGCAGTGTCCAGTTCCTGCACTGTTGAAACCATGTGCACCACTGATACCAGCAGTCTCAGGCAGTGGCACCACACTGTCTGCTGCTGTTCAGCACAGGCGGCCTGCTGGGTCGTGGTCTGGTGACTGGGAGCAGCGTAGAGCTGGACCCGTCATCATGGCTACTGAGGCCCATGCTCCCCGCAGTGTCTGTGGCGGCAGCTTCCAGGAAGGAGAGGCCCAGCCTGCCCAGGACCAGGTGGCCCTGCAGCTAAAGCTAGCACACTGGGAGTGGATGGACAGACATACTGCTGTCCTTGTCCTTCTCACCTGACGCCGGTCACCTGGCCAGGGTCAATGGGGAGGCTGTCTTGGGCATGACAGAGAGCGTGGGCTCTAGGCCAGCAGGCTCCCTGATGTGGGGGCTGAGCCTGGGCCACTTCACCTGGAGATCAAGAGCCTCGTGGCCACAAACCCTGGGTTTGCCAGTTGGGAAGCTGCTGCTAGCACTGTCCTACCCGTGGTGTGACAGAGAAGGGATGTGTGAGGAGACAGCACACAGCAAAACGTGGCTGTTCTGAGTGAGCCCTGCAGCCATCAGGCGCTGCCAGGCAAACTGCATCACCGGAAGACAGCCTGCGCGTGCTTCTTGCCCTCACCTCTGCTGTCTTCTCTCCTCTCCTTCCTTTATTGTAATTGAGGATCTACATGGGTGCAGGAATGGTTGATATGTTTTTATTGTTTAAAAAAATGATATGATCTTTTGCCTACTTTCTCCCTTAAGCTGTTTGGCTATTTCAGAGTGCACTGATAAGAGTGCCCGGCCTCCTACATGTCCACAGCTGTCCCTCCAGGCAGGCTGGGTGCTGGTCCCCCTGTGGACACCTGCAGGAGGCCAGTGCTGAGGCCCTGTGGCCTGCTCCTCCCGCTCAGGGGGCCCACCCGAAACTGCATCTGCTTTCAGCTTGCGGACTCCCTGGTGCCCATGGAGATCAAGCCTGGCATCTCCTTGGCAACTGTCTCAGCTGTGCTGCACACGAAAGACAACAAGCATGTACTTCAGGTACAGCTGGCACTGGTGGGACTTGACTAACTCAGGAGGGACCCTGCCCTGAGGAAGTTCCACTCCCTAGATGTCTCTCCCCACACTGGCAGAAACCAGAAGCAAGACGCTGGGGCATTTCATCAAAATTCTTTGGCCACATGCTCAGAGAAGGAAGGGAAGAGAAACACATTACTGGTTGGAAGCTGTGCATCATCCTAAGTGGTGTTTGCAGTCTGTGTCACTCTAGCTTCTGTGGGCACATTCTGCACATGAGCATTTGTCAGGCACTCCCCAGAGCACTGCAGAGCGAGAGGGGTGCCATGCGGGCACCTGCACAGCCCTTCCCCTAGGAAGCCTGGAAACACAACATGAAATCGGTGAGGCCTGGGGCCTTGAACACTGGAAGGACCGCCCCCCACCCCTGCCTTAGTGGTGGCACTTGTCCCTCTACTTCCTTTCACACTCTCACCCTCAGTGACCTCGGGCCTGGTGCTGAGGCTTTAGCTTACGTGGTGGCAGGTTGCCTTCACAGAACTCTCATGCAGTACTACCAGAGCTGTCCCCCTGACCTCCGTTTCCTGGTAGGAGGCTGACAAAGCGATCCAACAGCCCATGTGCACTTGCCAGCAGTCTACTGTAAGGAATGTATTTGGAAACTACTATATTGAAATAGATGAAAAATTAATAACTAGACCTTGATTTAAAAAAAATCTTAGGGGCTGGGGAGATAGCTCCGTGGCACAAGTGGCTGACTGGCAAGTGCAAGGTCGTGAGTTTGAACCCTGGTCCCACAAAAAAAAAAAAAAAAAAAAAAAAAAAAAGATGAATCTTAGAGACCAGGCATGGCAGTGCACACCTGTACTCCCACCCAGCACTTCAGAGGTTGAGGCAGGAGGATTGCCAGAGTGTAAGGCTAGCCTGGACTGCACAGAGTTCAGGACAATCCTGAACTGTAAAGCAAGACCTTGCCTACAAAAAAGGAAAGAGAAAAAAACAGGTCTTAGGCAGGTTAAGTGGGACCCGCATGGATACTTTCGTACTTGCAGTCCCCAGCTGCACGCCTACCTCAGGTGCGCACTGATGTTCACACTAGTGGTGGCTCTGCGCTGTCTAGGGCCCTTTGGCCCCCATGCTCAGGTCAGGGCAGGCCAGGGGTTCTCTGCACTCTCAGGGAAGCTCTTGGTGAGACCCTGCTTCCACTCTGCCCAGCCCCCTCCCAGGCCAGCACAGCCCACCAGCGGGAAGAAAAGAAAGCGTGTGAGTGATGAGGTGCCGGACTGCAAAGTGCTGAAGCCTCTGCTGAGTGGCTCCATCCCTGTGGAGCAGTTCGTGCAGACCCTGGAGAAGGTGAGGAAGGGGCCTTGTGCTCAGGTCCCACTTGTCGCTGAGGCCCACTGTCCTCCATAGCCAGTACCTCTCCCACCCATTCCCTGTGGCGGGCACTGAGAAGCCCTTCCTCAGAAAGCCAGCTGTGGGGCCGGGGAGAGAGCTCGGTGGTCTAAGCCCCTGCCTGGCAAGCACAAGGACTCAGGTTTGATCCCTGGTACCATATGCTATGCCAGCCCTGCACCAACCCAGCCACATAGTGTGACCCTATACTAAATAAATATTTTTTTTTAAAGATTTTTTTAAAACATTAAAAGAAAGAGACAGCAAGCAAGCAAGCTAGCCAGCCAGCCATGACTAGGGGGCTGTCTGCCCGAACCCCACTTGTTCACTGAGCACCCTGGCTGCACAAGCAGATCTCAAGGTCAGGCTGAGAGGGTGAGGGCGTCCTGGGAACAGAGTCAAAGGCATGAGACGACCAGCTGTGTGGAGGACCTTCGGCCTTCCGTGCCTCGGTGTACACCTGCCCCACACCCAAACGGCCACATCCTCCTACAGGATTTCTCATCTGCTATTAACATGTTCTCCCTAACATGTTGAACTGCCAGTGGCACATATAGATCTCATCACTCCTATTAGTCTTTTTACCAATAAAATTAATAAAAAGGCACCCACCCAATGGGACAGTCAGGTTTAAACCACACCAGAGAGTCAAGCCACTGAGCAGTGAGACATGAATTACAGTTGCATCATGAGCATGTTAAAGGGAACATTCATCCTTACAGTTGTGGAGTTTGAGCTTCGTCAGAACCTTGGAAAATCTTTGCTAGGAAGAAGACACTGCTACAGGCTGCTGGCCATGTGGCACCAGTGTCACTCGAGAGGTAGGACACCCTGTGTCAAACTGGGTGTCTCAGCTAGCAGCTCCTTTCAGGTCATACAGACCTCCCATTCACGGCTTGGTGCTCTGACTTCCCCAAGCAGCTGTCCTGAGTCCAACTCCATGCCTGTAGCTGATCAGACCAGCCCTGCTGTCCCAGGGTCCTGGTGCCCATGGACCCGTCAGGCTTGCCTTAGAAAGGGCTCCCTTTCACAGGAAGTCCTTACTGTTTTCCTACCTGCTGCATCCAGGAGCAGCCTGGGAACTGATGCCCAGTAGACACCTTACCATGCTAGCCACGGGCCCTTCACTCATCCACTGCCACCCTCCAGCTGTGGGCAGACAGCCTCCTTGTCAATGCCTTTTACCTGTTTGTGTCCCTAGTGGGTAAATCTGCCCCCTTTCTACTTCTCGCTTCAGTGCCATATCTGATTTGTGGGAAGGGTGTGCAGTTGGAGTAGACAGAGCTGGAGAGATGCCTTTCAGCCTTCTTCCTTGAGAGGGACCTGCCGGTGGTGAGATCGGTACTGGCTGTGAGGACTGGCATTTTCCTGGGCTCTCAGAACAGTTGATTGCCAGCTAGGTTGAGGCCTAACAGCCTAGACTCCCACACATGGGACCAGCTGTGCTGAGCTCGGTACGTACCCCTGCAGGATGTAGATGTTCTGCCCAGTCTCCACGCGCAAGAGTTCCTGTATAGTTGGGCCTCCTGGAAGATCTGCGGAACTTCAGTCAGGTTGGTTCTATAGCCAGCATTGTTCCTGCAGAAATATATTAAGGAGTGTCAAAATTTCTGCTTCCTAACGTGTCCTTTCAACCCAGGAAGTATTACTTTTAGATCTTGCATTTCCAGAATAGCTTCTCTACTTTTCAGTTGGCCCTCAAAGTTCACGGTAGTTACCTTCTCTCCCTCTCCCCATCTTCCTCTCTCCCTCCCCTTCTCTCCGTCTTTCCCCTCTGGGAGCAGCATGGCTTCAGTGATATCAAGGTGGAGGACACAGCCAAGGGCCATATCGTCCTGCTGCAGGAAGCAGAAACGCTCATCCAGATTGAAGAGGATTCGACTCACATCATCTGTGACAATGACGAGATGCTGAGGGTACGACTGCGAGACCTTGTCCTCAAATTCTTACAGAAGTTCTGAGGAGGACCCAGAGCCACTGCTCTCCCTGGAATTCTCCCAGCACAGCCTGCTAAGGCAGGATGTGTGATGGCCAGTAGCCCTGTGTGTCCTTTGGCCTCAAGAAAACAGGTAGCTCTGAGGGAAATAGTCCGGAGCTCTGGAGGAGCTGCTGCCTGGCTTCTTGCAGTTTTTCAGGAGAGAACTTGCTCGTTAAGCCTCTGCATCCTGTCCTTTCCAGCTCTGGCAGTCTAGAGCGGCTGAGGGTGACGTAAGCATGGCTGAATCCAAGGCTGAGAGTGACAAGGAAGTTCAAAAGGTGACCAGCTTCTGTGGTGTGGGCACCTGTTTGACTGTCAGGGTCCATAGGCCTCCCCTGCAGAACAAGTCTCTGCTTATCTGCAGAGAGCGTGGCAGCTAAAGGGGAAGAGGATCCAAAACAATTAAGCCTTTTACATTGTGGCCATTCTTGTTAATAAAGCTTATTTTTATGGCAGTATGTGTGCACTGTCGAACTTCAACCTAAAAACCTGGAAAAAGAATAAAGATGTATAGAACATAAACTTTTAAAATGCTACAGCAGATTTCAGTTTGATGTGTACATTAAACCTTAAAACCCACCGTTTCTAAAAATACAGGAGATTTCTTCTTAATTTCTCTGAAGTCCTTAAGTTCTGTCTGCATGAAAAGCACTGAGATGGATGGAGACCACCAGCCATGAGTGACAGAATGGCCTAAGCAGGAGTTTCTCTGAAGCCGTCCCCCTTGGTGCAGCACATGCGCGCCTCCAGGTCTGCTGGCTGATCCTGCCCATCCCTGCCTTTCTTACAAAGCCTCATGCCTTCCCTCAGATGCCCATGGACACAGTAACCTCTTACCAAAGATGACTGGGCATGCGTGTGATCCCAGCACTCTGGGAGGCTGAGGTAGGAAGATCACAAGTTTGAGTCCAGCCTGGGCTACTCCGCAAAACTCAAAGGGGTTGGGTCTGCAGCCCTGTGCAAAGGCTCCATTTCGATCCCCAGTCCACTGCCCCTCCTCCCAAAAAAAGAGTACTGCATTTGAATAATGCTGTCTCTGAACCATTTAAACCTGGTGTTTGCCAGGCACCTGTAATCCCAGCTACAAAGTGGCCTCAAGTTCAGCCTGAATTGCATAGTGAGACCCTGTCTCAAACAGGCCAAAAAAATGGTGTTTGCTTGACCACATCAGGTTTAAGACAGGATCCAGACTAGGGGAGTTCTGGTGGTAGGTGGGGCTTCCTGCAGCCTTGGATCAACTAACTGCAGGAAGCCAGTCTTCCAGCTGGCAGCGGGGCTTCAGAGATTCGGAGACCCAGGAATGCTGTGAAAGTCATTGCTCAGGTTTCGCAGGAAGCTGTCAGCTTTCCTGGAATTATAACACTAATGGGAATGAGGACTTTATTACAGGAAGATTGTGGTAGCAGTTTTTTTCCCATCTCCATTGCCAAGCTGGATACAATAATGCTTGGGCAGACTTCTCTTGCCAAGGTGTACAGGGTGAGTTAGAAACAAATGGGGCACTACCAACGTGGGGCAGGACTGGCTCAGTGAGAAACCCACATACATGTGTGAAAATTTACTTATGTTTGTAGGAGAACTGTACATATCACAGTGTATATAATCTTTCTGATGCAACTTTTGAAAGGATCAAGTTAAATTTTAAAAGCATCTTGAAAAATGGAAAGTATAGTGAGATAAAGTGCTGAAGAAACCCAGACATTGAAACGTAACATTGCCACGTCCAGAAATCCCACGGATCTGTCGGAGTGGCCTTCTGTGCAAAGGCTGGATCGGAGTTGGGCCCTGGTCCTATGAGAGCAGTTCCTAGCCACAGCAGCCAGCGGCCCCTGGGGCAGGGAACAGCTGGACATCGCAATGGCTTTCACCAGGTCATCACCACCCGCCGAGGGCAGGAGCCAGAGCTGGAAGAAGCCAAGAACCATTCTTGAGAAGGCCTCGAGCTGGCTTCCACATCCTAAGCCCATCTCAGGTGTAGAGGTTTGAGAGCCCGACCAGGCGGTTAGTTAGGAGACGCACAGAGATGCTGAGCTGCGCCCGTGCTGGAATTCGGTACTGACCATGGCTCTGCTGCTGGAAATGCAGCCCCAACTGTGACACCTGCCTGATAAAAGTGTGACACCTAGAGACATTTCTGCCTCATTTCTTAATTCCAGTGGAATAGTAATGATTAAATGATAATAAAAAGAGGGGAGAGGCTTGATTTTGTTACCAAATATTGATTGCTATGGTTACCACCCCCAAAATCTCCTGGTACCTGTAGTCAGGACCCTGTATGGCGTGGCGCATGTGTCCACATGGTTGCTGTGGGTGTCTGGAGAGGAGACTGACAGGCATTCAGGTGCAGAAGCTGCTCCTTGCCTTTCTGACATCTTGGTCATCTTTCTGCAAAAGCAGGCACCATGACCCCATGCTGCAGTGACGGTTTGCAGCCCAGTGCGAAGCACGAGGATGCTTGGCCGTGTCCCTGTGCCACAAGGAACTGAGCAGTGGGCAGCTCACTGTCTTCTGTCACCTGTAGAAAGGTAGAGGTCCATTTGCAGCTCTGCAGTGCCCCATACTGAGGCGTCATCTCTGAGAGGAGAATGGGCAGCTGTGACTGTGATTCTGGAGGAAGTCACAGCTGAGCCCTGGAGACAGGCCATGCAGAACCGCTCCAGAGAGGTCTTGTCTTGCTTGGGCCGGAGCCAGTGCTGATCACGGGCCTCCACTGCTCCCTACCAGCTCATTACGGTTTCACTCGCACCACAAGAACTTACTTAAGCATTTGAGTCGCAGGACCACAGGTCTTTGAAAGTGTTCTGCCCGCATCCTATTAGGTACGTGGCGTTTTCTTGTCTTGTCGGCATCAGAAGCCACTGGAACAAATGGAGATGTAGTGGTTCTTGTGCTAGCAGTATCTCACTGTCTTTCCCTTTAGAAAGCCACAGTAATGACTCCTAGCCATTCGTAAGTGTTCCTGATGCGCAACAAAATTGATCACAAATAAAACATCTTGATACACGGTAAATTCCAGGTTACTACACACATTATCACCTAACAAGTTTGCTAACAGTTTTTAGATTGCCCACTGTAAATTTTTAATGCAGTAACTGATTACAGTGGTTACAGTAAAAAAATACCTCCTCCAAGCATGATGGCCCATGCTTATAATCCTAGCATTTAGGAAACTGAGGCAGGAGGATCAGCCAAGTTTAAGGCTAACCCAGGCTACATAGTAAATTCAAAGCCAGTCTGAACTACATAGCAAGACCTTATCTCCAAAAACTAAAACTAAAATGATGAGCTCTTACGTTAGAGCTTTCGCTGATCGCTAGTACACCCCTTCCTCTCACCACGGGTATCTATTAACCACCTGTGACTGTTGTACAGTGCTGTCTCCAGTAACTTCAGCTAACCAAAGTAACAGACAACATTAAGGTTTCCCTCCAACAGCACAGGTACGGAGGAGCAAAGTTCTATGACAAAACTCTCAGAAGCACAAAAAAATCCAGTGACCATGGCACACATTTGTAATCCTAGAATTCAGGAGGCTAAGATGGATCATGAGCTAACGACTTATATTTTTTTTTAAAAAATGACCCTGGGTTCGATCTCCCACTTAAAGGTGGGGGTAGGGACTGGGATGTAGCTCATGCCAGGGCTCTAAGTTCCATCTCTAGTACTGGGGGGGGGCGTGATTTGATCAATTAGCTGCATTATTGGGGGGGGGTGGTCCAGCACAAGGGCTGCCAAGTGAGAACAACAGAAAAGACAGCTCAGAAATACCTGGAAGGGGCCGGGGAGATAGCTCAGGGGCACAAGTGCCAGTCTGGCAAGTGCAAGGTCCTGAGTTTGATCCCTGGTTCCGCAAAAAAAAGAAAAAAGAAAGAAAATACATGGGGATTGCTTTACCATCAACACAGATCCTGAGTCCTTCCATGAAGGAAGGAAAGTCTAACAGATGGTGCTGGAAAGACTGCAGAAGGTAAAGCTCAACACCTTGGCTACACAAACCTAACGAGATGGAGCCTACCTCGGATTAAAAGTTGACATCTAAGTGCTTTCAGTGGGAAATACATCTTTGTGATTGGGGTAGGCATGTGTTTCTTGGTTCACACAAATCCCTGACCAAAAAAAAAAGGTTAATTCTGTCTCATCAAAATAAATATGTTGAGCTTCTCAGAAGATACCATAGATGGAACTGGGAATTTGGCCTAGCAGTGGAATGCTGGAAGCCCTGGGTTCTGGGCTAAAATAAATAAACCTCCTTTAGAAAACAATTCAACTAAAAGAATACAGTAAAGTCGGAAGATACCACAGAGTGGTCATAAGCCTACAGCACCCCTGCTGCCGAAGACACAAACAGCCGTCTGCCACCGTGTACGCCGACGCACCCCAGCTACCGAGCTTTGGCTAATAGTAGTTGTTCCTAAACTAAAGCCTCAGTATTTGGGGTTTGGGTTGCAGCTTGGGCACTTGGTCTCTAAAGTTCAACATCACTGCCACAGAAGAAATGGATAGGAAAGCCACAAATTGGGGAAAGTATTGTACACAAGACATGGATTGTATAGGATTATTGGTCCACTGACACTGGGCCACCATCCAGTATAAAGAATACTTAAGACTCAGTAAAAAGAGAAACTGGTGGATAAACTAATGGGTGACTTAGAGCACCAAGCTGGACTGAATCCGTGTGGTGCTGGGTATGGAAGGTGCACCTGAGGGTTGCTGCTGCCAGCATAAAAGGGCAAGGGGAGGGAAGGGTGGCGTGCTGTTGATTCTCCAGGAGGAAAGCTTGTCACACCTGGTTTTCTGATACAAACTCCTGTTGTTAGAGGAGCTTGGGGCCTCGTGTTGCTGAGGGTGGCTTCAGGCTCTCTTTGAGGGAGGGAGATACGACCCTTACCTGGAGGGTCACTGTGGCTCCGCCTGCTAGCACAGGTCCTTCTTCCCACTGGCGCAGCCTTTCTAGCTTCCACCCTAGACCTTTGGGCCTTTCCAGTGCAGATCTTTGATACAGACTTGGATGAGGCATTGTCATGGGCTCTAGGCATCCAGCTGAGGATGGGCTCACGGAGGACATTATCGCAGGATCCACACCCTCAGCTGGATTCTTTGGGTCCCTAGCACATGAACAGATCGCATGCACTGCATTTGACTTTTTGGGTGAATATTATAAAATAATCCTATAAGTTATAAGTCCAATGTTCTCTTCCCTTGCAAGCCCTGATGATAGCAGACACACCCATACTGTGGAATATTCAGTCATTAAAAAAAAGAAATGGAGCATCAAAGCATAAGAAGATATGGGGTTCCAGAACCTTGACATACTACCAAAAGCTGCACTGAAAGGCTGCACGCTGACTCCAACTACAGGGTGTTCCGGAAAAGGCAGAATTGGGGAGTAAAATAAAAGCAGCTTGGTGGTGGGGCTTTTTTAAAAAATTTATTTTTTTATTCATGTTATGGCCGGCACAGTCTGCCCTGGGGGTGGGGCTGGCACAGCATGTTGGTGCCAGGAATCGAACTGCAGTCTGGTTGGCTAAGCTTGCGTAAGCAGGCCCTTTAAACCACTGAGCTATCTCGCCAGCCTGGTGGGGCTTTTTTTATTCTTCATTCTTTTTAAGTAGGGTCCACTAGACAACTCAGACTCTTAGTGATCCTCCTGTTTTCAGTCTCCCCAGTGCTGGGATTATAGGGCATGCACCACCACGCTGGAACTCTGGCTGGCTAGGCCTGCCCTGCGGGGGAGGGACTGAAGTGGCATGTGGTGGTGCCAGGGAGTCAAACTGCAGTCCCTGTGTTTGCCTACACTTGCCTAATCTTATCTAAGCAGGCATTTAGTCTGCTGAGCTATCTCGCCAGCCCCAAAGTGTGAGGCTTTTAAGGGTAGTGAAATTACCCTTTCTGCATGAAAGTGTAATTGTAAATTTTGTGGCATCTTACCTTTGCCACAAAAATGAACCTTAATGGAAACTACCAACTTCAAGTAATGTGTCGGTTATGACAAAATGTACCACTGACTGAAGGTGTTAACAAGGGAAATGGAGAATGGTATGAGGAGAGGGGAACTCTGTACTTCACATTGGTTTTCTATAAACTGAAAACTGCCCTCCCCTGCCCCCATGGTAGCACATGCTTATAATCCCAGCACTCTAGAAGCTGAAGGAAGCGAATTCATCAAAAGTTCAAGCCCAGGGCCAGGGAGATAGCTCCATGGTACAAGCGTCTGCCTGGCAAGTGCAAGGTCATGATTTTGAACCCCGGTCTCACAAAAAAAAAAAGTTCAAGCCCAACCTGGGCACCTTAGTAAGACCCTATCTCAAAAAACAAAAAAAAAAAAAAAAGAAGAAGGGCTAGTGACATAGCTCTCAGCAAAGGCCCTGGGTTCAATCCTCACCAAAAAAACATCTATGAAAATGTAAGGGAAGAAAAGCAATACTAAAAACTCATTTTTTTAAATGGGCAAGGTTCTGTTCAGATACTTCACAAAGGAAATAGACATAAATGGTATAAACCTCTGAAGAAGTGCTCAGAATCATCAGTCACTAAGGAAGTGGAAGCCGGGTGTGGTGGCGCCCACCTATATTCCCAGCACTCAGGAGGCCGAAGCAAAAGGATTGCAGTTTGAGGCCAGCCTGGGCTACTCAGATCAAGACCAGCCAGAATTACAGCTCAAGACCCTGTTTGTTTGTTTATTTGTTTTAAATAAAAGGAAGTACAAATTAAAACTACAAGCTACCATTCACTCGCCAGGGTGAAGGACTGACCACCCCATCACCTATGAAGACTGGCAGCAGATGCCCCTGACTACTGCTAGAAGCACAAAGCCAAACGATCACTGGGACAAGTGTTAACGCTTGTTACAAAACCAAACGTATCTGAATTGACCATGTGCGCCACTCACTCAGAGGTATCTAAGACATAAATCCACAGAAGGACTTGCCCACGAGGATTTGTTGTATCTGTTCACCACAGCCCAAAGCCAGAATGAGCCCCAGTGCCTGTCAAGCAAGTGGGAACACTATAACATTCCTACAAGGAGAGTCCTGCTCAGCAATAAAAAGTGGCAACTCGGTACTGCAACACTGGTGGCTTACAACACCAATAAGCTTCTAGAAGCGCTTCTGTTGTTTTTTATTTGATTGATTGATTGATTGATTGATACAGGGTATACAGGGTCTCACTATACAGTTCAGACTCGTAGTGATCCTCCTGTGTCAGCCTCCCCAGTGCTGGGATTACAAGTATACACCACCATGCCCAGTTTTGGTAGCTGGCATGGGCTACTGGGAATTGAAACCAGGTCTTGGCATTTGCCAGGCAGGCACTTAGACCACTGAGCTATCGCCCTAGCCCTAGAAGCTCCTCTGAAGGAAAAACTTAATACCATTTATACAAAATGCTAAGTCAGGGAAACTAAGCCCAGGTGAGCAAAGGCCGTGATCCTGGGGTAGGGGAGGTGGGGACTGGCTGGGAAGCAGCAGCAGGGTGTGTTCAGGTTGAAGAATTGCCCTGCATCTTGACAGGAGTTTGGGTTACTCAGGAATTTGGTCAGAATTCGAGGATACTCATTTAAGGTTTGTACATTTCACTATATTTTTCACTAAAATATAAATGTTTATATCTAGATGATGTGTATTCTTAGGGAGAAAGTACATTAATGTCTCTACTTCCTTATAAATGAAACAAAGCCACACAGAGTGGTGCACACCTATAATCCCAACCCTGCAGAGGGCGAGACAGAAGAATCACAAGGATCGCTGAGTTACAGGCCAGCCTGCACTACGTAGTGGAGTGTTCGCTGTGTCAAAAACAAACCAAAAAACCCACAAACAAAAATGAGATGAAAGGGTGACCAGGGATGGAGGACAGAGACATCAGTGGCTGTAAGGCCGAGTATATACAGTATAAAGGTTATACAGCTTATCACAGAAACCTAATTTAATCCTACTGTGTGCCTAGAAATGAAGAAAATGTTGGCATCAGCAGTTTAGGAGGGCCGTGGAGAGAGCTCAGCAGTCTAAGCACCTGCCTAGACAAGTGCAAGGACCCAGGTTCAATCCCTGGCACCATATGCTGTGCTGGCCTCACCCCAGGCATGCCAAGCCAAGGTCGGGCATGGTGGCATACACCTGTAATCCCAGCACTGGAGAGGCTGAAACAGGAGGATCACTGAGTCCAAGCAGTGTAGTGAGACCCTGTACCAAATACATAAAACTAAAAGTTTAAATGGGATTTAGAGTGGAAGTCCTCACATGACAGCCCTACAATAAGACTGGGATTTTAGCTTCATAAAGAATGAAGAGAAAAGAATAAAGGTAAAAACAGTGCTCAGAACAGCTCAGTAAACAAAATGAAGTAGGAAGTGGAAGCAGGCCCTGGCAGGCTCCCCACCCTTCCTCAGTGGTCTCCACACCCTGAATCTTCATCTATACAAGACAGGTGCACAGGCGGTCTCCACTGACCCAGCCACACAAGTTAGTACCCCACAGGCATCTCAGCCCTCCCCAGCCTGCTGCCCCCTGGGAAGAAGGGCCCCTCTCGCTTGCCAAAGCACCCTCTCACCAGACATCACCAGAGGTACCCCAGCCTGAAGCCTTCCGGCCAAGGGCAACAGTAGTAAAGCATCAGTGAGCAGGGGAAGCCAAGGGCAGCGGAGAGAAGTGCAGGGACAACCACCTCTGAAGAAAGGTCCTGAAGGGGACAGTGCCATGAGCCATGGCTCATGAACAAGTTCTGGCTATGGAAACTAGGAGCGCAGTCCCCAAGAATGGAGAGGAGTTACACCCGCGGAGAGTTCATCAGCATGCAGAGCTGTGTGGACGCCTCTCCACGACCATCATGTGTCTGAGATGGGCAGAATTCTTGCTGTTTTACAGATGAGAGTCAATCTTGAAATAAATGGCTTGCTCTCCATGGCTTGTCATGCTGACGCAGGACTTGAACGCACCTCAGCCCCTGAGCCAGACACTCAGCTGCTGCAGTGATAGTGGCAGTCACAGCAGCAGCCCGCACTGACCACTGTTCACCTGGGAAAGCCTGGCTGGTAGGAGCCAGAAACAGCCCAAGGGTGGCCTCAGCCTGGGCACCCCACAGAGGGTGGGAGCCCCGGCCACCTCCACAGCCAGCCTGCTCAGCAGGAGCAGCAGGCTTTCGGGTTCAGCTGTTAGATTATCAGGGCACCCCATCTCCCCCATCCCACTCCTCCACAGCCATGACTGGGACGTAGCTCCAGAGCCCAAGGCTGCCAGAAAGCTCTAGGGTGGAGCTCTAAGGTGTTTGCACTAACTCATAGGATGACAATGCCACATGGGCCATGCAGCAGGCCCTACCCTGCTGCTGGGCATAGTGCAAGCTCCTCCCATGTACAGGCTCTAAAATCCCCACGGAATGTGGTTCACCTATGTCAAGTTCCACTGAAATGGGTGACGTGCAAGGGGCTTTCCATCTGCCCAGAATGACTTGTCCCAGAAATGGCAAGGCTGTCTGGGCCCATGGATGCTCCAAGTCCCCTTGGTCAAGCTCCAGGCCGCTCCAGTTCACCATGCAGCCTGCTCAGGACTGCATTGGTGGCCACTTGGAACCTGGCAGCACCTTGGCTCAGGTCATGCTCCTGCCTTGCTGAGGAAAATAAAGACTGCCAAGCTGCTGAGTTAAAATCTCCATTTATTTTTTTTTTCTTTTTTCTTTTTTTTACAAAAATCCAACGTAGGACCATTGTGCTCGTGGCTGAGGGTGGGGCGATGGATGTGGCATGACAGCAGAGAGCTCCCTTACAAGGAGCACCTCAAGCCAGGCAGCTCGGGGCCAGTGCTTCCTGCCTCTCAGACCAATGGGACCCCACTCTCCCTCATGGCCCACACCAGATAGACAAACTTGATGCAAAAGCCCAGCACAGCCCCGGGAGCACCTGGGTGGCTGCCAGGGGCCAGGAGGGCTGCTCTCCTATGTCAGAGTCCCTGCTGGGTCCCCTCCCACCTGGCAGAGTGGCAGCTGTCATCCCCAGAAGCACCTGTGAGGCCACATGTGGTGTCCCACTGTTCATCTCATATACGGCAGCGAGTCCTTCAGGACACAGCCAGTTTCCACTATGGCCTGCATCTGGGGTCCTTTAACCTCGTGTCCTGGCAAGTGCAGACTCTGCCATCTAGCTCTGTCGCTCTGATGTCACAGCCTCCCTGCAGCACACAGTGATGACATCCACTGAGTGACAGAGAAACTCGGACTCCTGACCTGGCCCCAGAGAATGGGCTCTGACCACACAGTCTGCTGCTCCCAACATGGGCCCACTGTGTCAGTGTCCAAGTTCTTCACGTTAAAAAAAAACAAGATAAAATAGCAGCCACAGATACAGCTTAAAACACCACACTCTTTGGCTCTCCTGAGGGAAGGAGGCTACTGCTAAAAAGAAGTCAAGAAAGGGCAGTCAGCAGGGAGCGGGGAGCCTGGACCCTGCTAGTCAGACTGTAACTCAGGTTCCCAGGGAGCAGCCTGGCACTGCCTGCCGGTGAGCAGAGGTCCCTGGGCCCACCAGGCGGTGGGGGTGGGTGGGGGAACTATTCAGACAGACAGGAGTGTGCACCCCAGGAGAAGCAGCACAGGATGTCAAGGTCCAGGGAAGACAGGGCGGGCTTAAGGCATGTGCATGACCAGGACAGACCTGAGCTTTTGTTCTGTTTCTGGAAAACTACTGAACTCCCCTTCAAGAAAGTGGGGCTCAGAAAAACAGAAATTGGAGGCCAAATCTCTGACGAGTACCAACCCTCCATTTCCCTGTGCCACCGTGACCAAAATGAGCTTATTTCGCTTTGAGTCCAGCTAACAGAATTTAAACCAACAGAAAATGGCCATGTGGGCGCAAATTCCTGGCAAGTGTCGGCCTCCCCCCATCCTGGCACACCCAGAACTTCAGGGGTCCTGTAGCCAAGCCCACCCTTAGGGATCCAAAGCCACAGGGAACAACGGAGGCCAGGCAGGTGAGAGAGACACAGGTGATGGCTCCCCAAGGCTGGTACCCTGCCATATGCCTTCCCAGCCAGCAGGCAGGACCCTCAAAGGATGTGGACGTACTCCCAGGCTGCAGAGCCACAAGCCACCCTGGCAATACAGCATGCAGCTTCTGCTCTCCCATCTAGGGAAGAAAAACCTGCCAGAGCCCCACCCCAAAGCTAGTTTCTCATGAGGACAGCAAGCCCGTCCCTTCCCCATTCTCTGCTTCCTTACTATCTCCCAAAACAGGGTGAGAATGAGAATGGGGTGAAGTCCTAGGGAGTGTGGCCTAGTAAGTTGTCCAAAGCCACCAGGTCCCCTGGAAGGCCACTCATGGACCACAGAGGTGCAGGTCCTCCTGGAGCCACCCATAGGAAGAACCAAGTCACAGATGAACAGGGACAGGCACCAACCCAACCCCCAGGGCTTGTCTTGTCCTCAGACCCCCAAGAGGCCAAGCCCATCCCTCTCCTGTTTCTGGGTTCAGATGCCCCTTAAGCAAGGAGATGAGAAATATACGCCAGCGCACAGTGGCCAGGTTCCACCTCTACTGAGATATGGAACACAGAGCTGGTGGGTACCTGCCCTGGGGAGAGGGGCAATAACTTCCAACTCCCCCACCACATATATATGTATGTGTATGTATGTGAATGTATGCATATATGTATATACACCCATATATGTATATATGCACACTTATATAAATAAGCCTTGAATGGCAGATCTGGAACTTCTTTTTAAATAACAATAGCTGTGACTGAATTTAAAAACCTCAAACCAGCTGTCCTGGGCTTATGAACTCACGCGTGACTCTCTCAGTCCCCGTGGTCCTCAGTGTACGCTATCATCAGTGCCCTATGTGGAAGCCCGGATCTGCTGACCAGGGTTCCAGGCCCAGTGTGGCCGACTTCAAGATAAAGGCAGCTCTCTCCCCTCCATGCTTCCTGCTGCCTCTCCCAGCGAGGTGTGGGCCACCCACCCAACAGACGTCCCCAAGGTCCTTCAGTGCCTGGGACCTTGGGGGCCACCTCCCTCACTCTGCCCCCAGCTCATGGTGCCCCTAGATGAACTTGAAGCACTTGGTCTTGTCATGCGGCAGGCGCGTCTTGAACAGCACAGAGTCCACCCTGAACTGCGTGTACAGCAGGGGCATGTAGCCGTACACCCTGACGAAGAAGTTGATACACTTGTGCCGCTCATGGAAGTGGGAATCGTCATGTGACAGGGCCTGAGGGCACCCTGGGCACCGAAAAGTCCAGCGGGAGGTCACCTGGAAAGACAGAGAAGAGTACAGTGATAATCACAGCACTGACACTGACAGGGACCTGATGGTTCTGTTGACTCAGCGACCTGGTAAAGCTCCAGGCCTGCAGATTCGTGAGTCACCTGCCGACCCTGTGCGGACCTAAAACACTTACGATATCAATCCATCCTTTCCCAATGGCCTCCACTTAACACACAGCAAAAGCCTCTCGATGCTAAGTTTAATTTGGCTTTGTAATTCTACTGCCAGTATTTCTCTTGGTTGCACAGCAAGACATTGGTAGAAAGTGCATTCTATCAATATTTTTAATAGTAAAGTACTGAAAAAACATCCAACACACAGGAACTTAACCACTGCCAGTGCATAGGGGTACTGAACTGGGCTTTCTGGTGCTGTCAGCTGGCCTACTGTAGTCCAAACCTACTTAGTAATTAAAAAAAAAAAACAACTCAAGTTTCTAGACTTCCAAGGGCACTTTCACTTTTTGTATGTGTGGTACCAAGGACTGAACTCAGGACCCTGTACTTGCCAGGCAAGTGCTTATTCCACTAAGCTATCTCTGTGGCCCCAGTACTTCCACTTTTGAACACTTTATATAGTACTTTCCTATATTCCAGGCACTATTCTTAGAGCTTTACTTGAATCAGCTCAGGAAGTTTTACTTTGTAAGAAGGATGGACACACCCACCCTCCCATTTGCCAGTCTGGTGAAGCCTGAATCCCCTCCCCCCAAATATTTTTAAATAAAATGCATGGGATTATAAAAGAAACCATGCTGGGCCAGTCAGACAGCTCAGTGGATTAAAGCACCTGCTTAGGCAGATGCAGGGGCCGGGGGTTTGATCCCCAGGCCTGCCACGCCCCTGGGGCGTGATGAGCTGGCTGAGACTGGACACAGTGGCACAGACCTGTAATCCCAGCTCTTGGGAGGCTGCACACAGGAGGATCACAGTGAGTCCAACCTATGTAGTGAGACCTGTACATGCTATAGACCTTGTACTAAATACATGAAAAAAAAACTATGCTGAAAAATAGTAATACACATGCTCTCCTATTAATGTAATGAGATGTAGGGAAGGGCTAACAACTGCCTTAATGTCAAAGCAATTAGAAACAGAAATGTTACTTGAGATATTACAACAAATGTGATACAAAATTATCCGTGATTTCTTCTGGCGACTAATACTCCCAGGAACTTTAGTCTATTTCATTGCTAAAGGTCACAGTAAAAATAAAGATACCTGACTTCAGGGAGGTTCCATCCATCCATCCACCCATCTATCCACCCCCCTTAGGAGTTAAAGGCCTGGGAGTATCTACTTGATTAATCCCATGAAAATCCGGAGGGTTAGTGGTGTCCTCACCCGTTTCAGAGAGGAGCCCTCATGTAAGGCTGTCACAAACTGCCACAGACTGACAAGGGAACGCTGTTGGCACACACCCAGGCCCGAGGTCTCAGGTCCTCACCTTGATGGGGGGTTTCCGAGTGATATGGGAGACGAGGAAGTTCATGGCAATGTCCTCACAATTGATGTACTCGTCCACCATGTCTCGGATGGCCTGGGGCATCACGTAAGAATACAGGTAGGCATAATACTGCCGGGGAAGAAAGGCAATCGCACACCATTAAAGGACAGTTTTCAGCTGCAACAAAAACCTGGGATGCAGATGTGGCAGTAACCGAGAAGCAGCGCTGGTATTTAGGAAGCTGGAGCCAGGGCTGCCAAGCACCTTGCAGTGAACAGTTACCCTGCTGAACGCCAGTGTCACCCACCCTCTCTGAGAAACAGAACCGCGCCATCTTGCTGCTGTCTCAGAAAGTGAAAATCAACGTAAAATCTTGTCAGACCAAGGGAGACGCTGTTCAGGTGAACAATCTTCAGCCTCTGAGGGGTGAACAACTGGTTACCGACTCAGACCTCGGTCACAGAGCCACGAGGCCTCTGGTCCATCCCAGCATTACTAATGGATTCTTGCGTGGGGGAAAGTTAATTTCTGGATGTCTGCCCAAAGCCTCATGCACTCACAGGGGAGGTGGTCAGAGCACAGGGCAGGACACCCATCAAGGACGATCAGTCCACTGATGAGCTCACAGCCAAATGTGACACTGTGAGGAGGCGGATCACTGGGGCATGCCCAGGAGAGTCCACCTCCCTCCCCCCTCCACCGAGCACTCTGCTTCCAGCCGCCATGCAGTGCATCATGGGATGTGCTCCATGCTGCTCACTTTGGGGCCAGCCAACTGTGCCTCTACCAACAGTGAGCCAAAACCAACTTTTCCTCCTTGGAGGAGGTACCTTTCTCCATCTGCAACGAGAAAGTACAGTGACTTCCCGCCGTTGCCACACACTACTCCCTGCCCCAGGCTGCCTTCGTCCCTGCAAAGATGGTTCAGTCTTCCCCAGTTTCCCTGCTACACGTCCTCCCGGGACTGTGTTCTCAGCACAGCAGTGACCATGTCAGAGCAAGAAGCCAAGTGAACACGCCACACACTTCTCCCCCACCCTTCTCCCACTTTCACAAGGCTTCCCGTCTCTTAGAGGAATAGCCACTAAGCCAGGCCCAACAGTGCCCAGCTGTACAGCTGTAATCCCAGCCACTGGAGAGGCTGACGCAGGAGGAGAGCACACCTAAAGCCAGCATAAGCAGCACAGCAAGACCCCGGCTCAAAAAGGCCCCATGAAGCGGTGCACTGAAACTGATACCTGAGGACACTAACGCTGACCTCTACAAAGTAATTATGTGAGCTAGAAATTAATGTAATAAATGTCCAAAATGTATTACTCCTTAATATCTACTGAGTCGATGGCAGATACCGTGTGTGGAGGCACAGTGCACACTCCTTCCCCCTCCCTTATCAGCAACTCACGCTGATAACCTAAAAGCAGCCGAGGCCAAGACTGACACCACAAGAATTGGAAAACATTATAAAACAAGAAAGATGTCAACTTCAAGGAGCTGCAAGAGCGTGGTGATGGGCTGGGGAGATAGCTCAGCAGCACAGCACCTGACTGGCATGCACAACATCCTGAGTTTGATTCCTGGTACCCCCACCCCCAACCCACAAAAAAAAAACTCGCAATGAATAGGGAAGAGCCAGTTAAACTGACTTGCATATTTTATCACCTCAGTACAATCTATATGAGTAACAACTCCAATCCAGGGCCTCATGTTTACCCCGAATGTGCTCTACCACTGAGCTACACCCCATCAAAACTCTTTTAAATGAAGTTTCAACAGATTTAAAATGCAGTCAAAATACAAAAGTGCAACACCCATTAGTCTGTCAAAGAAAAGTTTGCCACAGAAGATAGAAATCAGTCTATAAAAATATTCTCGAGCTGGTAGATAAGACTGAAAAACTTGAGTGTCATGATTTGAAGAGAGCACTTAGGTACTTTTTCCAGGGACTGTGATTAAAATAAAAGTATAAAGACATTAAATAGGGCAAGACGGTGCACACCTGTAGTTACAGAACATAGAAATCTGAGGCACAAAAACTGCTTCAATCTAGGGTTAGTGACCACTCTGGCCAAAAGCAAGATGTATTCATTAAAAAAAAAAAAAAAAAAGATCTATGGCTTACCATAACACATAGCATAAAATCAGTATTTTCAAAATTAATACAACCTATTCAATGTCATTTCTTTCACTAAAACTGAAGAACTTCACCTGCTTAGGTGGAACACAGCGGGTGAGGTTCAATCATCAGCGTGCCATGCGGCACCAGCCCCAGGCTGCACTAACACAGAGACTGAGGCTGGGCACACGCCTGTAATCCCAGCGCTGGGAAGGCTGAAAACAGTAGTCACTAGGAGTCCAATCTACGTGATGAGACCCTGTAAACCTTGTATATACACCCTGTACTAAATACAAAGATTAAAAATTAAAAAAACTGAAGAATTCAAGGAGTATTTTGAAACTTTTAAATATCTTAACTTTTAGAAGATTGCTATAACACACATGTCATGTATTATATATAAACAGACATATATAGTACATGTCCAAAGAGTGTTGCTAATAGGCCCTTATGAGGAAGATCAGTGTAATTACCACTAAGGGGCAAGTAAGCAAGGCAGGTGACATGTCGGACAAACATGAATAGGAAAGCTGCACGTGCAGGGCCAATGAGCGTGCACAGCCCTCTCCAGGGAGCACCACAGCTTCAGGCAGTCGCTGCCGAACCCCACAAGTGCTTCATCCTCATTTTCATTGCAGTCCAGACTTTCTGTAAAATCCTGTAATTTTTAACAGTTGGCAGTGTCTAAGACAACACTGGGGACCCAAAACAGTTCTGTGAGCCAAGTGTGGCTCAAGGGCTGGATTTGTAACCTCTGTTCCAGACATTCGAATGGGAAAAACATGAAGCTTCATTAAGTAAATTATTTCTCTGAAACTAAAGGGATGTGACCATTAACTTTCAAAGAGCAATCAGAGTTTGAACAGACAGACCCCTCAGCAGACAAGTCAACTGTCAAGGTAGGAGCAAGCACTGAGAAGCCCTGGATCCTGAAGGGAGCAACTGGAGAAATAAATGTCTTCTCATTAGGCCTGGTTTCCCAGGCAACCATCATCTGACTCCCTGGCCTTCTCCCCACCCTTGCTATGGTCCGCCAAGTTGGGAAAGGAAATGAGATGTGTACAGCAACCTCACACATTCAGTTTTAAAAAGAAAAAGCTGAACGCTTCATGACTTCTCAGTCCAGTCCAAAATGTCCCTAAGTATGGCTTTAAGGTTAGTCCATGGTGGGCCCAAGGTGAGACAGAACATAGGAGCAGAAGCCAGTGGCACCGGAGGCTGCTCACCTGACGGTATCAGGAAGAAACAGAGAAGGGGGTCAGCTCCTTAAACACTTCAAGGTCACACCCCCAGTGACCAACTTCCTCCAACTAGGCTCGCCTCCTAACACTTTCACCACCCCGCTAGTGGGCTAACATCTGGGGGAGCTCTGGGGACCTTTAAGGTCCAAGCCACAATGCCAGCTTCAGCCTTCTGATGCTGGGTCACAACTAGGATGGCAGTGCTGAAACAGAAGCTGACAGGTCTCTTGCCCCATACCCCAGGTTAACAGAGGGGGAGCTAACTCCAGGAAAGAGAAGCCAGAGCCTCTCTCTAGTCTGTGTACCTCTACAGACACCCTGCAGCCTTTTCACTGCAGAGTTGCTCTAAGCATCTTGATCAGTGTCTTCAAATCCACCAATGACCTCTAGCATAGCTGGGCCACACAGAGAGCAGGAAGGAAACAAATGATTAGGGCAGCAGTTCAGTACCACACAAAAGCTCACTCCTAGGCAGGTAACAAGGCCCCTGGCTCTCTCACCTTATGAAAGAAGGCAGCACCCGTCAGCACCATGGACAGCTCACAGGAGTAGTTGGAGTTGTAGAGCCAGGACTGGTGAGGGATGTCCCATGCATGGTACCGGCCAGGGAAGCCAACGATGCGGTCCCGTGCTTCTCTCCACACCCTCGAAAAAGAACAGGAAGAGCTTTGGCTGAGTGTGCAGCTCGCACGTATCAGAACAGTGAAAACAACTGTATCATGCAGGCTCTTGGCCTGTGGGTTTCTTTTCTTTACATAAAATCAATCACAACCCCAATAGGATAAAAACTAATTATCCAATAGGATGAACAGCATTATAGAAAGCTTCTTTATTAAGTATCTGTTTAGTACCTACCCCCTCATTTTTGTCAGCTATCATTTCTTCTGCCTAAGGGAAAGAACAGAGATAACACAGGAAGAAATTTCTAGAATACCATAAGTATAACAATTTGCCAAAAGGCAGGAAGAAGGTATTAATTTCTACTGGTATATATCTTTATCTTTTGTTTTCTTGAGACAGGTTTTCACTATGTAATTCAAGCTGGCCTTGAACTCATAACAATCCACCTGCCTCAGCCTCCCACATGCTGGGGTTACGGTCATGCACCATGAAACCTGGCTCCAATTTAATTTCTGAAAGAATTATTTTAATGAGTAAGATACATTAGTTCAATTGGACATGTACACACATATGTAACAACCACATAGTGCGTGCTTAGCTCTACTTTCTCTAGGAGGGTGCACAATGAGAAAAGTTTATAGAGACCCCTCGTCTGTCTTCTACAGAGGGTTCCTTCAGGAAGAGCACTGGCCCTAAACTACGCAGGGCTGAGGAAGAAACCACCTCTTAAGGGGAGAGCCATCTACAGAAACCTACAAACGGCAGGTCTTTTTAAATGCAAGAAACAAAATGAGAATTCATTATGTTCCAGCAGAAACTCATCACTTCCAAGTTTATAGGTAAGGTAGAACAAACAGAATCAGTCCCCAGTTCCTTCTGGAAGTAGAAGCTGAAAGCTCTACAGAACCCAGCAAGCCCTGAATGGACCAAGAGACAGGAGCTACTGAGGAGCCCACACCACAGACAGGCAACTTCAATCCCTAAAGCATGGAGGATTTTATTTCAAAGCAGCGCCTCTCTTAATAAGTTTGAAAGGAACGCATTGAGTCTAACAGAGGACACATCACAACCGGCACAGTATTACAGCTTTCTGTGGCCTTCCTTTTTAGACACCTGACTTTTTATTGCACCAAATATGCACACAACAAGTACTATTTTAACCCTTTGGAAGGATGCATAGCTCAGAGACGTTAAAGGTCTAGTGTTGCACCACCATCAGGGCTATCCACCTCTAGAAGTCTCCCCTCTTCCCAGTCTCTCAAACAAGACCTTCCCACCCCAGCCCAGCCCTGCCCGCCCCCTTCATTCCCGTCTTTCTGGAGCAGGTTCTCTAGGGGCTTCATGTACGTGGAATCGTTCAGGATTCAGCCTTCTGGGTTTTCTCTGACAGATGCTACTGCCATGAATGATCACATCTGCCTTGTAGGTGGACGTGTGTTTCCATTCTCTTGCATGTCTGCCTTTTGTGTGATGACTTGGGTCGAAGTTAGTCAAGGTCTACATTTGCCAGAGGATTTTTTTTGGCTGGCTCAGTCTGCCTTTTTGGTGGGCCTGGGGATCGAATTGCCAACCCTGGTGCCTCACTGGGATTGTAGGTTAAGCTATACAGCCAGGAACAATTCACCAGTTCTACTAGCCATGGCTAACCTCCATATCTGAATAATTAATAGGGACATTAAAAGGCATCCCAGCCAGGTATCATGATGCATGTCTGCAAATCCCAGCACCAGAAAGGCTAAGGCAGGAGGATCATTGCAAGTCTGAGGCCAGCCTGGGCTACACAGTGAGTTGAAAGCCAGCCTGAACTACATAGCGAGGCCCTATCTAAAAAAAAAAAAAAAAGAAAACTTAAAAAAGCATCCCATTATTTTCTCACTACCAGGAAATCTGCAGAAAAACGGCAGCACAAAAGTCAAAAGTCTTCTAAATCTGGAGCCCCAGATAGGATATGCCAGTATACTGACGACATTCAAACTCATCAAAGCAGGACTCCTCTGAGTCATCCTTAGGATCCAAAGGAGACAACAACTCTCCTGCTGACACCACAGCTCCGCTCACAGCGCCAGAGCCTCAGCAGACACTGTGTCTTCCTCACTACCTTCCTCACTACCAGTAACAACCTCTGCATCAGCAAAGAGCATTTTGAAGCTGTTTCATCACTCGCTTCCCTTCATAAAAACAGCTATTATTAGGTACAAAGGAATACACCCCAGTTTATCTAGGTTTCTTTTTAATCACAGCTAGCAACAGAAACTTTGCTTTAAAATATACTAGGAGGCCAAAGGAAATGTGGGAGGAGAAAAAGAATAGATGTTCTACTCTTCCAAAAATGTGTCGAAGTGTTCTTGACTCGTGGATTTAAGGTGGACCCAGCAGAGCAGTCGCTGCTCCTTTCGTCTCCTTATATCTGTGCATTTCTGCTTACAAACTCACGCCAAAAGAGCTGAGCTGGACAGGTCAGGTTAGGCATTCAGAACAGAACGGAGACATACAGAAAAGGGCATTCTCTCTCCCGAATCAACCTTAATTTGAGCAAAACTTCCAGCGCCTCTCAAATTCTCTGTGGTCAACACAAAATTCACTATAGACTAGGTTTTGGGGGAAAACACTAAACAAATGAATTACACAGGTTTTTTCTGGAGTGGAGCAGCAGGGTCTCGCTGTGTGATTCAGGCTGGCCTTGAACTCATTCTGTAGCCCAGGCAAGCCTCTAACTCACAACAATCCTCCTGCCTCAGCCTCTCCAACTTGCGATTACAGACCTGTGTGCCACCACATCCGGTTTGCATGTATTCCTAAATATGATAGCTACCACACAAAGACAGCATAAATTGGACTTCATCAAAATCTAAAACTGTACTTTAAAAGATCCCACAAAGAAAAGTGAAAAGGCTTCATGGGAGAAATTATTTGCAGCTCACATCCCTGATAAGGGTACTGCATAGAGAATCACAACATAGGAATAAAAAGACAAATCATCCAAACAACGCAGAGACAGGGAGATCTCTGCAAGTTCAAGGGCAGCCTGGGCTATGCAGTGAGTTTAAGCCAGCCTGAACTACACAGTGAGACCCTGTCTCAAGAAGTAAACAAGCAAGTGCTATGCAACTTTGGAAATGCCTGCCCTCCCTTTTGTTACCTCACTGTGCATACAGAGCAAACTGACCCAGGCGCCACACAGCAGCCCTGCCTGTGCCCTCCCCACTCTGCCCTCACTGAACCCAAACAGCAGCCAAGTCCCAAGATGAAGGGGCAGCAGGATACAGTGACTGAGGAGAGCCCTGGCCTGGCTGCTGTTCACCATCTAGTTCCATGGGATCACTGCAATCCCAGGGACTACTCTGAGTACAACCCCAGACCTCACCTCTGACTTCTTCAAGAACCTGTAAGAAAACCAAAGTGCTGAGCTAGGCACTGCCACATAGCCCAGGCTCTCTCAAGCTGAGCAGCAGCAGCAGCAGCAGCAGCTTCCCCGCCTCCCCTTTTCCCACTGGAGCTTTGTTTCCAAGCCCCCCACCCCCCCACCC
>PVKN010002488.1:0-42203 GCA_004027915.1 Capromys pilorides | reverse complement strand
CTGTCTCTCTCGGTCTCTCCCTATATCTCTGTTTTTCTCTCCCTCTCCCTCTTCCTTTTCCTCTTCCATCTCCCTCTCTCTCCTCTCAATCTCAGTTATATCTCTCAAAACTGAGTTAATTGCCCAGAAAGTTGGCTCTCTTTTAAGGACCAAATCTACTTAGATACAGAAGCACTGATGTAATATGTTCAGCACAAGCTCCCAGGGAAGCCTCTGATCCCCAGGCCCAGCGTGGCAGTATGATCCACTTTGCTACTTCTAAAGATGCAAAAGATGTAGTGTGCCCATAGCCAAGTACCTAGGTGTCCACTGGCAAGTGTCCCTGACTGCAAGCCAAGTAAGGATTTAGAAAAAGGCAAGCAATAGCCCCCAGCAGTGGATGAGGAAGAAGCAAATGGCAGCAGCTACACATTTTGGGTTGGAGCAGAACAGGATCTCCAGCAGTACAGACTGTGCAAGAGAAAGCAGTGTAAAAGTGCAAACCCTTCACCACTCAGAACCAGACTCACATATGGTTGTTGTTTTGTTTTTGGTTTCAGTTTTGGTTTTTGGTTTGTTTGTTTGTTTGTTTGTTTGTTTTTGCTATAATTTCTACTACCTCCCTCACTCTATCTCTTTCTCCCAAGAGTACACAGCAAATACAGTCTGTACTGTGTAACACCATGTCTTGTTCTATTTAACTCATTTTGTGTCTTAACCAGCTCAATTTTAAACTTCTTAAAAGGAGGTTATATTTGAGATATCTCTGTGTATTCCAAAGAGAGCTAACATTTTGCCTTAAACTGGTGCTTAGTCAACATTTATATAAAGCAGAGTGGAAGAAAATTATCCACCACCATACAAGAGTAAGCCCAGCCACAGAATCCTATTGCATAAAACACATGGTTGGAAACAAAAAATTTAGCATACCACCAATCATCATTCAGTTTTTGAAAAGTGATTTTCAGGCTGATCTCCCAAGCTTCTTGGCACAATAATATACAATAAAATGTTGATACAATTTCTACACAATTTTCTGATTCAGCCTTAGGACAGTCTTAAAATATCTATTCGGATCTAATTATAACAATAAGAGAAAACTGAACTTCAGAACTATATTCCCCTGAAATATACTCAAAAATTGAGGCATGACAAAAATAAAGGTGGTCATAGTGCTCAAGGCCATTAGTTTCTAGTCAACCAAGAAGGAAATCATTAATAGTGAATTTTTTAGGAGTCAAAGAATCAGAACAATGAAGCCTTCTTTGGAAAACCTGAGTATATTTTCCTGGTACGTTTTGTTTAATCTCTGAAGCCCAAGTAGCTTTCAAACCCCCAAACTAGAAGAGCCTCTCAAGTGCTACAACGCTTCTAGCCAGCCCAATCCTCTGTGCTTTGACTAACAAGCACCATGGAAGTCTAAGCCCAGCAAAGACAGCTCCTTGATCTCCAGAAAATCCTGCAGGTCCTTGGGCCTGCCTGCTTGACTGATATCACCTGGGGCAGGTTCTCTTTCCCTGCCCCTGGTCACAGTATCCCACTTTGGCCTGGGCTTTGCAATCTCTCTCCATATCCCCTGCTTTCTGATCTGTGTTCCAGTCAAATGTGACCATTCACAGTTCCCAAGATAGGCTCTGCCCCTCTCTGGGTTCAAGATTCCTCTCCCCACATGGCTTTCTCCTCTCCATGCCCAACAACATTCCACTCTATTGCCTCTTCTCATCCCTCTAACACGAAAGTCATTTCCTCTGGGAAACCATTCTTGATTATTTCAAAGTCTTCCTGGAAATCCACATTCCCACAAACATACTGTTATTATTTTTATCCATACCATTTGCCTCATTAGATCTAGATGAGATAAATTCAGATCTATTTTCTTTACCTTTATAACTTTTACTAGCTAATACTGTAGCTACATTTAAAAGTTAATAATAAAAATGTATGGATCTACACAAGATGCTACTATGGTATTCTTTATTAGGTCTGATCAGGCTGAGTGGTCTTAAAAGGAGAAGAAACAAGAATGGGAACCTGTCTCCAGATTTGAATCTTTCTGCCCAAGGTAAAAAGACCAGAACTGATCTACTGAAGCCGTGACCTCATTTCATTCCTCACTGACAGTATAAGTCACAGTAACTGGTGGTGCAAAAGAAAATGGTACTAAGATATCCAAGAGACACAAGCGGGTCACTCCAGGAGAGCATCATAACAAAAATGCCTTTCAACATTACGAAAATATGCACAACATCATCACATGGTATGAAGATGTACTGGACCTCTATTGGCTTTGCCAGATCATATCCACTTCACCCCATCACATGATTAAGGCATCACCACTGGCCACTAATCCCATGAAAATAAAAGCAGGTTACTTTCTTTCTTTTATTTTTTTATTTTTAAGCAAACATTTACTTGAGAGAGAGTATAACAATAATTGATATGACATTAGAAGCAGTGCATAATTAGAAGACCATACTGATAGGCATTCCAAGCATGGTTTTATTATTACACGTTGTTATTCTCAGCATATTTGCTTGGTTCACAGATACCAGTATATACAGTTAGTCAGGGTGTAAATTCTACCAATTACCTGCTAGTTTCAAAAACCTATTGGAGAATTGGACCATTGTCATAACCATCTTTTTTCCTGTTGGGTCTTTAACAAGGATCCTAAGTAATCTACTTTTCCCCAAAAATCAGATTACTTAGGACCCTTGCTAAAGGCCCCACAGGAATCTTTCTGAAGGAGAATATATTCAGGGAAATGCTGGAGGATAAAGAAGTTGGTCTGATACTGAGGATGATGAGATATCAAAGGTGGGGCTTCTGGCCCAACCAACTTCACAGGATCCTTGCTGAAATTAAATGATACCAAGATGGTCACAGAGATTCAAAAGTCAAGGCCTAGTTATGGAGGAAATTCAGAGAAACCTCATTAAAGTTGAATCAAGACCTGTGTTTACAGCCAAACAAGTCATAACAGCTGAATCTAGGAAACAGCCAGTGTGTCCATCAGCAGATGAATAGATAAGGAAAACGTATTCAAACACAATGGAGTACCACTCTGCCATTAGAAAGGATAAACTTAAATCATTTATAAGAAAATTGATGCATGTCAAGAGCATAAATATTAAGGGAAGCAAATCAGACATATGAGCTTAAAGGTCATATGGTTTAACTTTTATAAAAATCTCAAAATATAAATAAAGAACAAATAAAAATAAAGAATACGAAAAAGGAAGACAGATCCTCTGCAAAGGGAAAGAAGTTAATAAATCAAGAGAAGGTGAGGGAGGAGAGAAAAAAGAGAATTAAGATATGTTAAGTATATGTACCAACTGCCCATGAGGAATATAATCCCTATGTACTGCCAAGACCTAGTAATAAAAAGATAAAAACTAAAATAAAGAGAGAGAAAATCTTCATCAGCTTCAGGATCCAGGTAGGATCAGCAGCCTGAACCCAGATGTGCCCAGAAGAAGTAAACTTTGGTCCATACCATAACCACCAAGAAAAGGCTGCCCTGTCTCTACTGATGTTACCAAGCTAGTAAGATATAAAGCAGGGGCTCCTGGGGTCCTTTTTCTGCTCTGTGGGGAGGACCCACCTGAGAATGAGCAAAAGCAGAGCTGAGATATAGAAAAAAAAAAATATCACTGTGTTCTTGGGCCGTTCCAGTCCCTGACGTCAGTGGACCCTCACACTTTCCAATAATGAGAACCTATTCATTTATGTACGTACGTATGTATGTATGTATGTATGCATGCATATATGTATGTATGTATGTATGTAATGTACATACACTTGCTTGCTTGTTTGCTTGTTCACTTGCTTTGGAGCATTTAGATCTCTGTCACTCACAGTCAGAAGACTTCTAGCTGAAGCACTGGGAAGCCCCACGTACCAGGTGCACAGCTGACTACGGTGTGACCGTGAGTAAGCACCTGAGACTTGCCCATCTGCTTAGACAAAATGCTGAAGCAGGTGGATTCCAAAGTTCCTAGCAGCTCTGCCATTCTAAATACTTCTCTACACTTGCCCTTCTATCCTGCCATTCTCTAACTCTAAGAAAAAGCAGAATTCTACCATTGATCTACCAGTGCTAGTAACAACCAGAGCATGCATCATTTCCCTTGTCTTCAGTGATATCTTTGCTCTTGACAACGTCCTAAGTGTGGGAATCTTTTATAGCTAACTCACTGGAAGATCTCGGAATCCCAGCAGTGGGATGAAAAAAGTGTTTAGAAAAGACAGTCAAGCATACGAAGCCCTGCTGGCCTTGTCCTGTTTATCTAGCAGCAGCTGGACAGGTACCTGACTGCGCTCCCTTGGCAAACTTCATGAGTGACAAAAGGCAGTAAGTCCATATTTATTCCAGTCTGGCATTGTTAGCCACTTTTGCAAACAAAGGAGAAAGGAGTCCTTGACTGCTAGTAATGTACGACTGGCTGAAATATAAGCCACAAGACACGTGCAGTGCTGATGACACTCAGCACACTGGGCAGCTGCCCTCCTTCCCGCCTCTGAGTTTGGAAATAAGGTAGAGGTGACCCTTTCTAGAGCTGAGATTAGGATGCATGAGACCTGCCATCTGTCCAAGAAATCCATTTTGCTCTGTCTCATTTGCCCATTAGGCCTACTTTTAAGCCAAAGCCCCCTCACACATATGCACCTCTCCACACCACACACACAC
The DNA here is from genome assembly GCA_004027915.1 of Capromys pilorides. Classification (NCBI taxonomy): domain Eukaryota; kingdom Metazoa; phylum Chordata; class Mammalia; order Rodentia; family Capromyidae; genus Capromys; species Capromys pilorides. The sequence goes on along the minus strand of PVKN010002488.1, from coordinate 37,531 downwards.
ACACACACACACACACACAGCCTCTATTTCTGCCTCTCTCCACTTTCCCCTTGTCTTCTCATTCCTTCTCCTTTCTGAGCCTCTCTCCACCCTCTCCTCTCCCCTGTGCCTTTCTATAGAAGCAGCCCTCAAATGTGATACCCCAGGGTCCCACAAAAAGTGTGCACTGAGGGGTGGGCAGGGGGTCTAAGACGTAAGGATTGAGTTCTTTAAATAACATTTAATGAACAATAAACACAATCCAGCCCAGCCAAACTGGTACTTAGCTACTGAGATCCCAGTCAATGGCCCATCTGTCATATTGTTAAGACCTTTAGAAGTTGTTTAACAAAATGTTAAATGAGATGACATTCAGCAGGCTGCAAAATGCTTGACTGCCTAATGCAACCCAAAAGAGCTGGCCTGGTGGCAGTGTTTGATATAATGCTTTGTACTGCCTTCCCAAGAACCTGAGAGCAGGAGGTCTCCCTGCCTGTCACTTCCTATCTTGGTAAAGAGAGCCTGGGGTGGGAAGGACACAATCACCATTGGCAAGGAGGCCCTGGCCAGCTGATGAGGTGCTTTTCTGAAGAAGCATGACCAAGAGGGGGCACCTGGAAGTAAAGCCAGTCAGGAGCAAAATAATAATTCATTCAGGCTTCACACACACACCCCACTTCTTTCCTTCAAAGGGTCTCCTCTCTCTCTCTCTCTCTCTCTCTCTCTCTCTCTCTCTCTCTCTCTCTCTCTCTCTCTCTCTCTCTCTCTTCCTTGAGAGGAGAAAGCAAAGGTGGTAATGAGAGTCGACTTTTTCTAAGAATTGAAATATGAAGCCAATTACTAGAGGGAAGATTTCCAGCAAATTGGCTCCTGATAGCTCACATTTGTCTGCCTTGGATTTGCATAGTCAGGAGGAAAGGTGGCCTGCTTTGGTCCAGGTGACAAAGGCAGAGTCCACTCCCCTGGCAGTGAACAACTTACTCAACTTGTCTAACCCTGTGTCCCAAGTTCAACCGCAAGACAGTAAGGAACGAAACACATATAGAACTGTTTTATGGGGAGGAAAGGAAAAGGCAAAAAAAAGAAAAATATTTTTCCATTTTGGCTGATAGTATAAATACTGGAAAAAAGGTATGGGGTCTGTATGGGGTTATACAAAAAAGGAGAGCCCCCAAACTTCTGTCATCATAGTTTTTCTCTGAGGAGTAAACATGAGATGAAAAAATAACTTTCTACCTTACATAGTACTTAGTTGTTACTGACTCTTGTAACAAAAAACAGATTAACAAGAGAAAAAAAAAAACAGTTTAAGAGCATAGATACCTTGTGTACAGAAAGATATCTATGAAAAAAAATGAGTATATTTCAGAGGTAGCTTTGAGTCCCATCTTAAACATAGCAATGCATGTTATGGGATGACACATTCTGCCCTGCTGTGCCAGCCTCTGCATGCTTCTCATTTTCTTCTCCTTAGCTCAGACTTTCCTCATTTTTATCCTATGTTCAAATACTTTCTTTAGAGAAGGAACTAAATATCCAATAAATAAAACCAGCCCTCAGAACTCTACAGGAAATAAAAATTGTATTCATACTTTGCTATTCAAAATAATAAAATAGGGCCAGCAAGAGAGCTCACCAGACCAAGTGCCTGCTAAGATACCACTTGCCATGCTGTCCCTGCCTTCCCTGCTCCCCGGGTGCACTGAACCAGCCACCAGGTCTTGGCGTGGTGTCACATGCCTGTAATCCCAGCACTGGGGAGGCTAGGACTGGGAGATCACTATGAATCCAAGCTGCATATCAAGAACCTGCACCAAATAAATAAATAAACAAATAAATAAAAGATTTTTTTCAAAAAAAAAATTTCCTCAAATTATTGGAGTAGAATTACTATACAACTCACCAATTCCATACCTATGTATATTATCAAAAGAAATTAAAACAAGCATGTAAAAATACACTTGCACACAAATATTCATAGAAACATTATTAACAATAACCAAAACGTAGAAATAACACAAATACTCACAAACCCATAAAAGATAAACAAAATGTGGTCTACCCACACCATTGCATATTACTCAGCTACAGAAAGCAGTGAAGTGCTGATACAGTCTACAGCCGGGATGCATCCTGAAGATGTCATCCTAAGTGGAAGAAGCCAGCCGCAGAAGCCTCCATGCTGTTTCTATTTGTACAAAACGGCCAGAACGAAGACAGGGAAAGGGAATTTGTGGTTCTCAAGAATCAAGACAGAGATATTGTGGGCAGTGGCTACTAATAACAGCAGAATTTCTTTGGGGGTTATTCTAGATATTCTAAGTGATTACAGAGCTGGGGAGATAGCTTGGTGATCTAAGTGCCTGTCTGGCAAGCACAAGGACCTGGGTTCGATCTCTGGTGCCACGTGCCAGCCCTGAGCTGAGCCGGCCACCAAAACTGGACGTGTCAGCACACTCCTCTAATCCCAGAGCTGGGGAAGCTGAGACGGGAGGATCACGACAAGTCTGAGCTACACAGTACCAAATATATTTTTTTACAGATATAAAATAATTTTTAGTGATTACAATAATAACTACACACCCCTGTGAATATACTAAAAATTATTGAGTTGTACATCTAAAGTGGGTGAGTTAGGTGATATGAGAATTAAATCACAACAAATCTGCTACAGAAGAAAATCCAATTTTAAAACTGTTTTGTCACCCTTGTGCCAGCTGGTTGGTGCTGCCATAGCAAAGGACCACAGCCAGGGTGGCTTGCACGACAGAAATGCAGCAGTTCACAGTACTAAAGGCTGTAAACCAGACATCTAGGCTTTGGCACAGCAAGTTCCTATCAAGCACTGGGAGGAAGAATCAATTTCATGCCCACCCCTAGGAACTGGTGGTTTCCTGACAAGATTGAGCACTTTTTGATTTGTAGAAATATCATCCAATCTCTTTATCTTCACAGAGTGTTCTTTCATTCATAAGGACACCAACTGAGTTCAGAATTTAAAGTTGCATGAGACATGCCCCTATGAGCTCACAGTTCATTGAGAGATTTGAAATGCAGATCCTAAAATTTTTCCCTCTTTCTCTTTTAGTCTCTAAGCCATTTGACACTACCTCAAAACCATATTATAATCTCTAAACCAATCAGGAAGGAACATTGAGAGGCGTGCAGTGTCCTAAATGCTTTGATGTGTCACTATCACTCAATGGCCAAAATAAGTACAGTGGATTTGCCTAATCTCCAAGATTCGGAGAAGTATCATCCTCCAGGGAAGATGGAAAGGACAAGGCAGCAGTACTGGAACAGCCATGGTGCCTACCACAGACCAAACCTCTGGGCTCCCACGGGCTCTTTCTGCTAAGATGTAGCTTTTCTCCTGAACCGGTTCGGTCACCTAGTTAGTTTTGATAACTTGATTTGGGGGCATTATGTCAAGAAAAGGGCTCCAGAGCAGCAGTCAATGAACTCATCTGCCAGGTCTGCTAGTTAGCAGAAAGTCGCTCCCCACACATTCACTCAGAAGCATTTGTTTTTGAAGAGCCAGCATCATGGTCTCCTTAGGACAGAAAGATAGAAATCTAAGTTTTCTTATTTGTAACACATAAAGGAATGTTTTCAGCCAGAGCCTCCTACCCCTGTGCCATGTGTAGCTTACACATTTTCCAACTCTACTCAACTCTCAGTACAGCCGCAGGCTCATCAACACCCCCAGCTCCAAGCACAAGCAGCCTCAGCTGTCTCTCCCAGGGCATTACATCAAGACTACTTTCCATGTGGTCCACAGAGTGAAGAAAATGAAGAAATAAAGGATCGAAAACAAGGAATCAGAAAATGATGGTAGATGAACCAAATCCAATCTGTCACCTGTTGGACTGTACAGCTTGAGAGCAAAGATGATTGGAGAAAAAAAGTTAATGACTGAAAAACATTTTTAAGGACTGACCAAATAGCTCAGTCATACAGCATTTGACCAGCATAGGCAAAGCCCTGAGCTGAAGCCCTAGAACTTGGAGACAAAAAAAAAATTTGAAAATATATCTTTAAATGGTTAAAAAAAACATAGAATGTGAAAAGTTTATAAAATGCAAATTTCTGTGCCCATAAATAAAATTGTATTGAAATACAACCATGCTGCTTCGTATACATGGAGTCTATGGCTGCTCTCATACGACAAGAGCACAGTTGAGGCATTGCAACAGAGACCAGATGGTCCACTAAATCTAAAAAATTTATGTCTGGACACTTACAAAGTTTTTCAACTCTTTCTGCTTCACAAACCATAATTCACATACACATCACTAAGGGATACTGTTTAAATGCTAATTCTTATCAAATAGCTATGGGGTGTGGGGTCTTAAAACTACTTCTCTACTGGTGAAAGAATGAACATTTTCTCTCTAAAACTTCAATGGAATGGTGAGGAATACCTGTAAATTAACTGACAATAGACTGATGAGCAGAGGGGAAAGAGCTTGTCTGTTTTTGTGTGTGAGTTACTCATTCACTGAACACCTAGAGGTAAGTGGGGGGGAGGGTGTGGGGGGGGGGTGGAAGGTTCTTTTGGGATGTCTATCCTGTGGAATGGTGTCTATCCTCTTCCTGGAATTTGAAGAAAGCTCCCTTGAAGGAGAATAAAAGGCAGTTACATTTTGAGGAACCTCTGCATTAACCAGAAAAAAGTAATTCAGAAAATATTTCCAGGGCCGGCGAGATAGCTCAGCTGACTGAAGAGCCTGCCTAGTCAAGCTTAGGCAAATTCCGGGACCGAAGTATGATCCCTGGCACCACATGCCACACCAGTCCCACCCCAAGGGTGGGCTGAGCTGGCAAGAGCCCAGGCGGGTGTAGTAGCACACACCCATCATCTCAGTGCTGGGGAGGATGAAAACAGGAGGATCACTGTGAGTCCAAGCTACATAGGGAGACCCTGCAACAATAAAATACATAAAATAAAATAAAATAGAAATTAGAAAAAGAATGTTTCCAGTGTTTTCGCATTAAAATAATATCTGCGCGTGAGCTGTCATCCCTTCGCCATCAAGCTCCAGCGTGAGTCCGACGGCGTGCACTTGAGTTACAAGCGTCTGTATCTCAGTGCCTCCAACACACCTGGCTGTGATTCTGCCTTACTCTGGGGAAAAGCATGTACTATCAAATATTCTGACAGGCCACTCTCTCTAAAAGATGATAGGTCCAGATGAAAACAGTCTGGTGGGACCTGATTTGAGCAGCCCAGTTATTTGTAGAGCAATAATTCTTTCTTGCAGTATTTAGCAAACACTCAGAGACTCAAGGCTGCGCACACCCAACAAGCAGCGCAGCATCCTAGCTGCCATAGCAGAGCACTTTACCACTCTGAGAGTCTGAGAGTCTCTTCTACCCCAGACCTCAGTACTCCGTAAAACTTGGGTACCCACCAAACCTTACCCTCGTCCCGGCCCTGGCCTATCCTGAGCTGAGCTCCATAGGCTGCTCCCTTTCCCGCCAAAAGCGTAATATCCTGTTGTTGATCTCAATAAGAAGAATCAATTTAAAATGGGATCCCTGGGTGTAAGTACCAAATGGATTCTTCATTAAATACTTTCTGATACCAAATCTCTGACCTTGTATCTGCCACTCTTCATACCAGTCAGGCAGCTGCCGGAAACACAGCCAGATGGGAGGCATTCAATAAAGATGCTAGCTCTTTCCTGAGATTTACAGTGTTAATTTAAAGCCCTAAGACATCTGTGACACCACACCACCTTGGCCAATTTTTCCTCAAGGAGCCGTATGAGTTTTGTAAAGAATTCACTGTTAGATCAATATTAGCTGTAAAGCTAAAGTTGCACCCTGAAGTCAAAGCAAACACATTGCTAACCCATGCCTCAATAATTCCATGTGAAGGAAAACTGCCTACAAGTAGCATCAGTACTGAAAAGGACAAGACACTTACTCAAGCTCCTCCCACTTTCTAAGGACAGCAGGAAATAGGACGCCCAGAATTTGTATTTCAGTTAATGTTAAAATATATTTTTCTCATTGTCTATAAAGATTATGGGTATAGACTGTGTGTGGAGGAGGGAAGCAGTCCTACAATCTCAATGGACAGAATGCTAGATGGTGAATCTCTACAACAGAGCTCATAGGACTTGCTTCATCTGTTTGTGTCATCCAATACAGGAGCCACAGGCCACAGATGGCCACTGAACATGAGAAATGTGGCAATGAGACTAAGGATCTGAAGTTTTTAGTTTAGTTACTATTAATTTCAAGGGCCCCACGTAGCTTCTGGTTACCAGATTGGACAGCATGGCTCAGAACTTTGCTCCAAGAATATAATCTTATTTGAGTCGTTAATGTTCTCTGTATTTTCATTTTCACTTTGTAGAATTTACTTGTGAGTGCTACCATTTGGAAATGGTATGAGGGTGTCCCAGAAACTCTTACACACTGGGCTGTTGTTTGCCTGAGTGATGTTAAGAGCTGGTGGAACCTTTATGAAGTGGAGCCTACTGGAAGGTAACTGTGTCCTGAGGCACCTACCTGCAGAAAGAATTAAAGATGATCTCACAGTGGATTGGCTCCCATGAGAACAGCTGATGATGAAAGATCCTAGCACCTTCCATGAATCAAATTGTCACTGTCACACACTCTTAACACTAAGAGGTCATCTGCCACGTGGTGCTCATCAGAGATGAGCAATGGCTGACACCAGGCTCTGCACCTCCGGACTGATGAGCTACCAAAACCTTCGTTTCTTTACAGATTTTATAGCCTCAAGTATTTTGTTATAGCAATCAAAAACTGGCCAATCCAGTGAGAATAAAAAATGTCTACGATATCTTAGAGTTGTTTCACTCAGTAACCCAGGAATAAATATAGCAGTTGCCCTGCTCATCAGGTCTAGGTTCAGGTCTAGGTTTGACTAAACCTAACAGCTTACTCTCTCACTTTCTGTCAGTCTTTTTTACTCCATAATGTTTAGTGACCCAGCATGAATGGCAGGCTCTTTCAGCATATAATGTAAGTACATAACCAGCCCCAGCTGTCTTGCCATTGGTACCACTCCTACACTAACACAAGAAAAGAAATGAAACTTCTCCTAAGCCATTTGGCAATAGTAAACTCTCTCTCACCTGAATGACGACCTCTGCATTACAATAAAGGTCACTTTACTTGCACATTGACCAGAATCTCCAGTGTGACATCACAGGGTAGGATGGGGTAGAGGGACCCTCAGGGCCACATGCCATGTGACCCTGCACTGCACCAGCCAGGCCCCATGTTGCAATCCTTAGTTAATTTCTAAGCAGCAGGCCTCTGCCTCCTATGAGGTCTGAAGGGACCTGGGAAGATCAATTACAGAAATGATTAGTATGCAAATGGCACCAGCAGGCTATGACAAGAACTCTCTCAGTAAAGACTGCAGAGGCCAACCCAGTTAAGAGCAAATCACTGGGCTATAAACAGAAGAAAAGTCATTAGCCTTTTTATCAATGGAAAACACATTTCTCCCACTATTTCAAGGATGTTATTCTGAAATACTTTAATCAAAGCATAAGAACTAGAGACTTAAAATTTAATGACCAAGACTAAGGAGAGAATATTGTTCTCTCCAAAGGCAATGAATCTCCTACATTAAATTTATTCGTTTCATCTCCCTCATGTCTTTTTTTTCTTACACTTTTTGTGTCCTCATTTGACCTGAAATGGGATTCTCAAACATCAGACTATGACCAGGTGCTAACTTACACTATATTTTCACCAGTCTTGAGTATATTCTTTAAGAAGGAACTCTGTAATAAATTCTTCACAAGGTCAAGTTTATTCAGTTGAAGGAAGATTGTTCATTCCCTTCCATTCTATTGGAGTGTATTGAAGTTCTTTGTTTTATGAAGTAATGTGATCCTAAATGAGAGTTTGTTTTGCTTTTTATAAATGTTCAGGACAAAAACTGCCAGCTTTGAATTCTGAAGGACTAAAATATGCCACTTCTGCATAGGAAGAATTGTAGAACTGAAGGCAGTTAAGAAAAGCAGAGGTGGGGGCCGGTGAGATGGTTCAGTGGTCTAAAGCGCCTGCTTAGGAGGGCTCAGGCAACTGCGGGGACTGCAGTTCGATCCCCGGCACCACATGCTGCGCCAGCGCCACCACCAGGGCAGGCTGAGCCAGCCACAAAATGAATAAATAAAAAGAAACAAACAAACACAACAAGCAAACAAATAAATAAATTAAAATTAAAATTAAAAAAAAAAAAAAAGAAAAGAAAAGCAGAGGTGGAGAAAAGGAAAAGCTCTTTGCTCCCCCTCTCTTTGCCTCCAAGCAGAACACATATTTATAATAAGTTATTCTGCTTGGATCTCTGCCAGGCAAAACAAAAATTAACCCAAGTAATGCTTCAGGCCCTGTGGGCCTAGACAGAATTCCACAGAAACTTACAAGAGTAAGTTTCCCTACCCTATCCTTTATCTACTATTTATTTGACTTTTTTTAAAAATTTGCCTTGTATAGAGAACACACGTACCATTTCCCTAAAAGTTCACTATTATAGGGCTGGCCACATAGCTCAGTGGACTAAAGCACCTATTTAGGCACAGCACAGTGGCTAGGGTTCAATCCCTGGGACTGCCATGCTGGCCTCACCCCTGGGGTGCACTGAGAGGGCTATTAAGACTGGGCGTGGTGGTGAGCACCTGTAATCCCAGCACTTTGGGAGGCTGAAAACAGGAGAATCCCTATGAGTCCAACCTACATAGTGAGACCCTGTAAACCCAGTAGACCCTATCCTAAACACAGAAAAAATAAATAAATAAAATTTTTTAAAGTTCTCTATTGTTTATTGAAGATGCTGCCTAAGCTGGAATTCAAATCCACCTCCCTGAAAGTTACCCATCCTCTGGGTGTCTCCCATGCATATATGAAACATGCATACTAGTCAACTTCTGCTTGCTTTTCTCTTGTTAATTTCTTTTGTGGCAGGGGTTCCATTCTAATTTAAAAACAGTTGAGGGTTATTGTTTTCCCCTATAGTGCTATGTCTGTTTAGCTAGATAGTAAAGTCCCAGTGTCTGGCATCCCCTGGCTCAGCCTTTAGCAGATACTCCAGCTCACAACATGGCTAACAGCAGACAGAAACACTTCAGAGGGAAAGGGGCCATGGTCACACAAGTGGGCCGAGCGTCAAGGTTCTTAGATAACAGAAAGTAGAAAGATCTTTCTCAAAAGAGAGGGGGATCAAGAGATAGGAGGGAGAGAGACAGGAGAAAGGGAAGAAAAAAGAACTAATATGTGCTAAGTGCATATGTCAACTCCACAGAAAGAATGTCAACCTTATGTACTGCCATCATGTACTAATAAAAAATGACAGAGGAAATAGAAGCTGTAAGAGTGTTGATGCGCGGAAAGGGGAAAGCCTGAGCATGCGCATGTGTGTGCAGGAATGCTAAGGAGGCTCCAACAGTAGCTAAGCCCAGGAGGAGTCCATGGATAGCTACAACCAGGATAGGGCTGGGGAGATAGCTCATCTGTCTAAATGCTTGCCTGGCAAGTGCAAGAACCTGAGTTCAGTCCCTAGAACCACATGCTATGCTGGTCTCAGAACTCCAGGCATGTTGCAGTGGGCCCAAAACCGGGTCTAGTGGTGCATGCCTGTAATCTCAGCTCTGGGAAGGCTGAGACAGGAGAATCACTACGAGCCTCAAGTGTGTAGAGAGATCCTGTATCCAATGAAAATCTAGGAGCAGCATGTTAAACCAGAACAAAATCAAGGAATGATAGCTAAAGTGTACCAAGAGCTTACACTGCCTCCCTGTGCTATGTTATTCACATACTCAGTAACTCAGTAACTCACTGAAGCTTTACAACCCTGCAGGGAAAATGCTGGTCCTACCATTTTCTATAAAGGAAGAAGCTAAGACTCAAATAGATTATGTAATCTATCTTGAGCTATGAAACCAGATTACTGGAATCTAAGCTCCAGTGCAATGTGATACCAGGTGACTTGATAAAAAAGATGTCTTCACGACCAAAATACAGGGGGAAGATAAGTTCTAGATGTTTTAGGTGGAAAGATAGTCCAGAGGACCCTGAAACGGCTATTTTGAAGGGCTCTCTTACTCATTGATGTTACCACATTCAAGCCAAATTTTCTACCTGCTCTGGGAAAGAAAATTAAAGTTGTTTGTGGTTTCATTTTCTCAAAGTCACGGAAGATAAGAGTTACAAGAAATCTCAGAGACCATCTGATCCAGTCTTTTCTGGGACACCATGGTAGAGAGTCTCATGAAGGTGAAATGACAGTATAAGACTGCAGTTTCTACAGAGCTAAACCTGACAGTCTAGGTGAAGCGAATTCGTGTATTGTTTGGCATCTAACAGGTTCCAACAATGTTTAAAAGTATTATCACCATAGCATTTCACTGTCTAAAATACACTTCAGGGTCAGCCAAATAGTTCAGTGGATTAAAGCGCCTGCAAGCAGGTGCAGGGCCCAGGAGTTCAATCCCCGGGCCTGCCTGTCCAGCTCCACCCTCAGGGTGCACTGAGAGGGCAACTGAGACTGGGTGTGGTGACACATGCCTATAATTCAGCTCTTAGGAGGCTTTAAACAGGCAGATCACTACGAGTCTGATCTACTCGTGAGACCCTGAACACACTCTGTAGACCCTTCCCTAAAATACAAAAAATAAAATTAAAATAAATTAAATTAAATACACTTCAGCTAGAAGTATATAACCAGGCAATGACATAAAGAATTTTGTTGGTATAGGAAGAAAAAAAACTCAAAATGTCTCTAGCCAACATAAAAACTTGGAATATCAAATTATAGGGCACGGTGTGATTAATACGTGATCCTGTTACATACAGCCACACATTTTATTTCTCAATATATATAACTAAGCCAATAAAAATTTAGCTTTAGAATTTAGGGCCAGCTAGATAGCTCAGCAGATTAAAGTGCCTATTGAGGCAGGCAGGGGCCAGAGTTTGATTCCCGAGGAGCTCTGCTGGCCCTGCCCCTGGGGTGCACTAAGACAACAACTCAGACTGGGAATGGTGGTACGCATCTGTAATCCCAGAGCTTGGGAGGCTGAAAACAGGAGGATCACTAGGAGTTCAATCTACATAGTAAGACCCTGCAGACCTGCAGATCCTGTCCTAAATACATTAAAAAAAAAAAAAAAAAAAAGAATTTGAACATGTGATGGTACATGCTTAAGTAAATATTATGCCTATAATCAAACGTGCTTTTCTTTATCAAAAAGGAGGGCAAGGTACAGTTTCTTCACATTTTATCAGGAATTATTACACTTGTCTCCAAATTGTCTTGAATCAAAATTAATAACCAGATGTTACCTATTGCTTGGATAAGTTCCTATCCTTTTTCTCCTCCTTGGAAATTCTTGTCCTAAAATTAGTCATAAAAAGTTGCAAAGAAGATGAACCACTGGGTATTTCTGCAAACCTTGACTTCACATAGACTGCTACAGTTTTAGCTAATTTCTCACAAAATCAATGATCTTTAACGTGACTAATAGAACTTAACATTACACAGAGTGCTGCTTCAGTCCGGCCATTTATATTCAGTCTTCAAAAGGCATATTCCAGCTGCAAAACTACAGAGCTGCACTGAATTGAAACAATAAATTCCAAAATGACAAGTAGTAGGTAAAAGAAAAGAATAAGACACTCCAAGGTATAATAAGATGTGCTAACTTTCTGAAATAAATAGACTCTCTTTATAGAGTTATGGAATTAGAGAACTAAAGGTATCTTGAATTAAGCAGTGAATTCCTAAGAGAAGACAGCAATGTACGCAAAAGAAAGGGGTGGGGGGGCTGGGGAGATAGCTCAGTAGAATAAGCACTTGCCTGGCAAGTGCAAGGTTCTGAGTTCAATCCCCAGTACTACAAAAAAAAAAAAAAGACAGTAATGTAAAAGTCAGCTTCCACTCCCACTACACAGTGCACAGTGCACTTGGGTTCAGGGCCTTCCAATCCACATGCCAACAGGCAGGCCAGGGAGAGACGGGCACAACTAAGGCTGAATTTTTGTTTATAATTCAGGGGACCATGTTCAAGAGGAGAGACAGATGTAGTGGTTATGGAGTTTACAGAAACAGAATGCTGAACAGATAAGCTGAGAACAACTATGAGGCTAAATCAGACCAGAAAAAAAGCAGACAGACAAATTGGGAACACATTCCGCTGGTTTCACAACGATTAATGATCAAAAGGTATTATAGTGGGTATTTGTCAGGTTGAACAGATTTTACAGCTTCTTTTCACTGAATCACAACATTTTTCACTCTTATAATACATTGTTGGGCATCATGATCTCCAGGAATAAATGCTATTTTCAAGTTCATTAGACCAGGGCACCTTTGCTCATTAAACTATCCATTGGACCGCCTGGTCTAAAGAATGTCCTTTGGGAATTTGAAATCTGGTAAAGATGTCTCATTTTAAAAATGAGAGCACTGATTCTCAAAGAGTTGATAGATTTTCCTGGCAGGTCTAGGACTGAAAGCCAGGGGAGAGCGCTGGCATACCCAGTCTATGGGTCATCACTGCATACCTGGTGCTCACCTTTCTGCTCCTTTCCTGAGAGAGTCAATTGTTCCTTCTTTAGACATCCATGAATTCATAAAAATAAAAGCTGCACTCTTCTTACTTAATGGCAGCCAAACAAATTCCAAGGCACCTCTACCAACATTTTCTTATGGGGGATGAGACTGCTATCTGTTTCTAACTCTTCCATTAACCCAAGTTCAGGAAAAAGCTACTTGAGTTTCATCACAACAGAGACATTCTTTCAATTCCAGAAAACCTGGAATCTTTGGTGATTAATAGCTGGTTAACTTCTTCTGCCAAACATCCGCAGGCACAATTAACTAATGCTAAGCAGTGATCAAATGAGCTCTGAAAACACCATGCCTGAAGCCATTTTTCCCTTTCTGGAACTCACTACTGATTACATGGGACCCCAAGCTAGGACTGGGTCAGAGCTCATCTTCCTGGAAGAGGACACAGCAGAGAGCAGAGCAAGTATCAGACGCTGAGTCCTGGCTCCTGCATTCCAGATCCTTCTCTGCCTTGGTCTCCTGAGGACTGCAACAACATGTTGTTAAACAGTTTCAGCATCTTCCTGTGTTGAAAAATAAAAGAAAAATATTAGTTCTCGATAATCTAGACTTTAAATTCCCCCAGCTCAAGTGCAATAAATGACTCCCTGTTGCTCACTATGTGTGTTTCAAACTCCCTGTGCCAGTACTTAGGGTCTCCTACCACGTGTCATTCTCTTACCCAAAACCCTTTTCCTCACATGGATAATATACTGTGCCACCATCTTTCTTCCTTTCCTTCCCCTAGAGTAGGTTTCCTCACCCCATCTCTTCCCATCTTTATTTTAAAAAGCCCAAGTTGTATCTCAAGCCTCAAATAGTCTTCTTCTTCACTAGAATTCATTGACCACACTTTCAGAAGTCAGTGCCCCTTTGAAAAATTTCTAGTTTCCCATTCTGTATGGCTCACAGGATAGCTATCATGAACTGCTTTGAAATTCAGTTTACTTCTATATTTGTTGTCTTTCAGATCAAACTACGAACTTTTGGAGACAAAGATCACTATCACCAATACTTTCTACTTGACACAGTGGGAAATGTTGGATGAATGTTTAAAATACCTTTCAAGTTCCGTCATCTGAAGTTGGCCCCTGAGCTCCATAACCTGGCCCTTTCTCTACTGCTCCTACCTCAGTGTCTACCCTCTCACTGCATAACCTGTCTCCAACTATATCGATTGATGGAGATTTCTTCAGAAAGCCACACCCTGGCAAGAATTTCACCCATTCATCTATCTACCAAGCTCAAGATTTATTGCTCCACATACAAAATATTCATTCCTAGTTTCAATTAGTTCTGCTGTCTCAATGCCCACAAATTCCCTATGCTGTAGTTTTGTCATGATATTTGTGACACTTATACTCTCCAAATTCTCATGATGCAGACTTCCTTGATAGTTCCTTGAAGATATGGGTTATATCTCATTGGAGATGGGTTCCCCAAGAGAGCATAGTGCCTGCATGTAGTAAAGTGATAGCCAGCTACCACAATGTCCTCTGGTGAGCATGCCATCCTTGGTTGATGGCCACATCTGACTTTTCCTGTTGGATATACACTGCTCTGCATGACTTGAAGAAGGCAGAAGTGACACTACTATGTGACAGCAAGACTAGGTTAAGGCAATGAGTTTGGGTCACCTGCTCTGAAAAATAGCCAAATGACATATCATGGGCAGCCCTGCAGGGAGACCCACAAACTTAATCACTGAGCCCTCAGGGAGCAGTCACATTCATGCACTTGAAGAGCATCCTCATCCTCCTGCCCTAGTCAAGCCTTAGGGAACACTAACTTCACTGAAACCATGATGCCAGCTTTGTGAGAGACCCTGAGCCAGGACCAGGCTAAGATGTTCTCAGATTCCCAACTCCCACGACTGTAAGCTACTAAATTTATTGTTTTAAATTACCTAGCTCGAGAAATCACTGTTCAGTATTAGGTAACTAATACATATTTTAGTATCCAGAAATGAGATTCCATTGTAATAAAAAAACTAAAATATGTGAATGGCTTTGGAGCCAGAGAGTAAGCCAAGGCTGCACATCCCTAGGATATAGAGGATCCTAGCAAAAACCTACGTTCCTTGGACACCGATGAATTTGGGATTTTAAAGAAGTTGCAAAGTAAAGTAACTCTTTTTATCAAGTGAAGAAAAGTGAATACTTACTATGTGGTAACAAAAAATTTAGTGGCACAATCACCTGCAGTAATGTAGACAGTCTATTCATAGCCAGAGAAGTATGTGACCAAGGGGAGATGACTTTTAGCCAGAATGTTGAAGGTGTCACATGGTTTCTTTGCACTGTGTAAAGTGAAGAAAGAAAGGTTTTCTTAAAATTTGTTTGGTTGTTACAGGGTCTCACTATGTAGCATGGACTCATGGTAATCCTCCTGCTTTCAGCCTCCCCAGTGCTGGGATTACAGGAGTGTGTCACTATGACCAGACTTTGGCCAGCTCAGCCCACTCTGGGGATTGAACCACGGTCAAACTGCGGTCCCTGCGCTTGCCTAAACCTGCCTAAGCAGACCTATTGGTCCACTGAGCTATCTCACTGGCTTTTTAAGAAGACCACTGATAGACAAACAGAAAAAGAAAAACTATCAAGAAGTTCTGGTGTTGCTGGGCTGGAGAGATAGCTCAGCAGCATAAGCACCTACTTGGCAAGTGCAGATACCCATGTTCAATACCCAGTACCACAAAAAAAAAAAAAGTTCTGGTGTTGAACATCTCCAGCCTCTCGAGATGGCAAACAGTTCTAAAATTAAGAAATGACTTCTGAACAAAGATAAATTGATGCATCCAGAAAGCATGGCCTGAAGACACCAAAGCCAACATGGTGTGATAAATAGTTTCATTAAGACCTCATACCCTGACAGATGAATCCTTGGAGCCTAAAAGATGAAGTCCTTCTTACCCAGGCTGTAGATGGGAGAATCTTGTCCTACTCCTTTGCAATAACATTGACACTATAGTTTACATTTATAAGGCACCATAGTTCAAAAGCATTTTTATCTGTACTTCGCAAGTTTGATTTTTAGTACTCAAAAAATAAGGACAAATATGAACCAAACAGCATTAGATAACTAATGCATGGTGTCATATTTCTGGACATTTTAGCATCCAGAAATGAGACAAGAGAGATTTGCCTACTAGCTCAGGAAAGGATCTGACTTCCAGTGAAGAGCTCTCTCCACACCCTCCATCTTCTCCATTTAGAAAACAGACTCTTTAAAGGAAGTCTAAAACTGGGGTACCAAGAAAATTCCAAAGGCACTGGTCTACAGATAGTTTAACACTTTACTTTCAAGACATGTTTTTCTTCTTCACCAAACTCTATATTAGTTGCCTAACTCAGACCTGTCAGCCGGTTCCTCACTATACCGACCCCAGGTCCATATGTGCTGTGGACATTTTTACCCTTGCTTGAATCCGGATGAAAAGTGGCATGTCCTTGATGGCCTCAAAGATCAAACCAAGCGACCAATGCACAGTGTAGGGAAAGACTTCAAGATCCATCAATGGATGACACCAAGCAAAACTATTCCTTCTCTCCTAAGTTCCTCTTGAAATTGCTTTAAAGTAAACAGATGAGGGAAGGAGCATACTGACAATATCAATGTAAGAAGAAACTGGTCAGGAGTGGGTGGATACACAGAGACTCACCAATCTCTTCTCTTTTAACGCTGCAGATTTTCATGATAAAAAGTCAAACACTGTCCCACACACCTTAATAATAAAGACCATGGGGTGGGGCTCTCTTTAGCTTTTCTTCTGTCATTCGTCAGATTCTTTGCTTGACATGTCTCCCAAAGAACTTGAACTTACTCCTCCCTCAGGTACTGAGTCATTCCTGCCTTCCTCTCCTTCAGACTGGCCTCTCCAACTAATCACTGGATTCAGCAAAACAAAGCACTCGCCAGGAAACAGGACCCTGCACCTTCAAAGGCAGTTCAGTGACTACCCTTTGTCACTTGAGCATACTTTGGGGGCTTAATCCCTAGCCAAAGTAGTTTATCAAAGTAATTCTCCCAAACGCATACAGTGCTTTCCTCAGAAAGAATACTGGTGAATAAAATTTTCTCCGTCTTGTTACACTTATTATTCTGAATTCCTTTGCACTTTGTTCCAAAGAAACCAGTCATTGAAACTTGATTTTGAGAACGAAAGCTGGTATTCAACAACCTCTGAAAAGAGTGGTTAATTCTATTTGAGTTTCTCTCCATAGCCCCATTCAAAACAGGTTGTGTGTATCTAAGTATAAATGGAGTCACCACACAAGAGGTTTATTATCAGAGCTAAGCTTCGAGAAGCAACTGCCACTATTTAATGCTGAAAAGAAGGGAGGGGAAAAAAAGAAGGAATACAGGCCGTGATGAATGCAAGAAGGAGGCGAAAGAGAAAGAAGGGATGGCTGAAAGGAAGGAAAAATAGGAATGCTAGAGGACATTTTAAAAAAACCCTGTCATCTCTCATGTGGTGCAATTCTCCCTGCGGTGGCAGTTCAAAAGTAAAGCAAAAATTATCCATATAAATCAGATTGTCAGCTCTAAATGTTTTTCTTCTTCCCAACACCTTTCCTGTTCTTTCAGTGTCCTTGTTTAGCCTGTAGTTTTGGTTTCTATAAGGTTTTATGGAAGGTTGTAATATTTTCACTGTCTCTTTAGGCTAAAAAGATGAATGGAGTCCCAGGGACTGTGAGGACCTGTCTGGAGACTAGCGCGCCTTACTTTCCTGCACGAGATAGGCATTTGATGTTTGAATCAGTTTTGCTGTTGGATTTTCTGAAATACCCTAGTTTTCTTGCTGCTGCACCTGCTGAGCAAAAAAGAGCCAAGGAGCAGAAAGGCTTGAAGGGGCAGATTATGTCAATAATTCCCCTGCCCTGAAAGAAGCTGGCCTGGCCAGTGCTGTCAGATGACAATTGGGACTCCTTGCATTTCCAAGAGTCATGCACAACGGTTCCCTCTGAGGCCCACTGGGTAATAGTAGCCTTTTGAGGTTATGATATCTCTGGATGGAATTCAGTAAGAGAAATTCACTTTCAATTGAGCACTTGGAATGGAGCCAGGAGAGACTAACAATGCAATACGCTTGCAAAGAAAATTGGACTTCTTTTTTCACTCCTTCCTTTTGCTTTCTGCTTCTAACCTTGTTCACATGTTGTCTCTTCCCACTTCCACTCCCTCCTTCTGCCAGGGGACAGCAGAGCTTTTAAAAATAAAATCCAGCACTTAAATAAGAGCAGTTTGTGTGGAATGACACAGCTCCCACACGCGGTCTTGAGAATTCCCCCTCTCCTCAGCTGACTTCGCTGCTGCTACCAGGAAAATGGCACAGTGCCATTGCCGTGATGAGGCCGGGGATTATCACAGCCACCAGTTTTCCACTGCTTGCTCAAATAAAGACTTTCACTTTTTTTTTTTTTTTTCTTTTCCTTTAAGACCAAGAGGAGGCAAAATGTACAAAGCCTGCCCAAGCGTCATGGCCCAACTTGGCTTCTTCCCTCATTCTCGCTCTTGCTCTCTTTGCTCAGCTTCTTCCTCATTTTGCCAAGATTTCTCCTTCTGTATAATTACTATTTCTTGGCCTGGAAAAGGTTGTAATTCTCTTTGTCTTTTGCATTTGATCATCCAAGTGGATTAATGTGGGTGTTAAATGGGTGGAAGAAGTCGTTTTCTTTGTTAAATTCTCTTAATCATCCTTTTGATTTCACCCTCTCATTCTCCCCACCCACACCTATTCCTCTTGTGCCCTGCAGAAGCGGGTGTGTGTGTGTGTGTGTGTGTGTGTGTGTGTGTGCCTTCTCACACAGCATTTCCTTTCTGCAGGGCATTACATTTGGAATCCCAGAGTAGGTAAACATGTAAAAGAGAGAACTAGTAAATGCACAGCTCTGTATCAGCCAAGTTTAAGTGTGTAGGAGGACAGAAAAACATACGTGCTTTCATTTTAATCTGCCTAAAAACACAACATTGGGCCAGAAAGATATCTCAGTAGAAAAAGCACTTGCCTGACAAGTACAAGGTCCTGAGTTCAATCCCTGGTACCACAAAAAATAAATAAACAAAAATAAAAATACAACTTAAAATTTGTTTCTCTTAAAAAAAAAAATAGATAGGTCAAATGTTACCAGCCCTAGGAGCTGGTGCTGAGTTTTGTTTTTCTCTTAGATGAAGCACAAAAGAGATAGCAAGTAAATAATATTTAAACCTAACACTAGCAAAAGTCAGCCGTTCCAGGCCCACAGCTTGCCATGATGTTTGGATAGACAAACATCACTATTAGGTTAGGGACATTTGAGGAATGTGGATAAAGAATATGAGCCTTCTTTCTAGCTTAAGCTCACCAGCCATGCTCCACGGACCATCCCTCTCCCGCTCTATCTTCCCTGCCCAGATTCCTACAGAATTGGTACAATTGGCACACAGACTTAGCAACTTGTAGCCCTCATGAGTGGGTGAGCGGAAAAGTGTTCCACAGACTTAATGTGAGACAGGCTGAAAGGCTCGACCCGCTCTCTTTTGGGAACATCCTGAAGGCTAGAATGCCTCAGAAAAGAAGAGCCAGTGAAGAAACTCAAAGACATGAACCTAGAGGTATGAAGATCGTAAGGCTGTGATTGGTGTCTGAAAGTTCCAGTCCCCACAGTAAAGTTGAGGGTCCATCTGCCATTTGTCCCTTATAAACCAAGCAATTCCTCAAAGTTCCTCAAGTTGCCAAGTCTTTATCCACATTCCCCAAAGGTCCTAACCTAATAGTGATAAGCTCCTGAAGAGAAAAATTATCTTTCATAGAGTCACTAAAATCCTTTCTATGCCAACCTTGTGCCTGATGTTCCCAGAACAATCGTTCCAGGCACTAGAAGCAGAGCTGCTGTATATCAACATAGAAACTTGGTACACATTGTTACAAACATGTGACTAGAGGATCTCCCAGCCTCTGGGACAACTTACCATCATAATAGAATTATTATCTCCCCAGTCAAGGGCAAAAAAGAGAGATTTTATCTTAAATACTAACTCAGATTGGTTGGTAACGACAATTTCAAAACCTGTATTCGCAAGGATTCTAAAGCCACAGCCAAACATAGCAGAAAAAGAAACCCTCAGATTAAGTAATTATGCCTGTCATGGATGAGCATGGAGCATAGATGCCGCCTATTATGTATTTTAGGAAGGCGAGCGCAAGGACTGAAACAGAGCGCCTTGCATCAGTGTTTCAAATTCTGCCAAGTCAAAAGGCCCTATTTATATTTTTTCAGAGTGAGTGTTTCCACCACTTAAAATGTTGTGCTTCTCTCTAATAACTACCAGTTAGTGCATCTCCGCAGTGAGCCAGGCCCTACACGGCACTTGTTACTTACATTATTTCATTCAATCTTTGTAATGACACTGATGTGGAGTGTTATCCCCAGCTTGTCGCTGACAAAATAGAGGTTCAGAAAGGTTAAATAACTTGCCCAGGGTCTCACAGGCAATAAGTGGCGGCGCCAAGACTTCAATAGAGGTCCGTGGTGAAGTCCAAAGCCAAGGATCCTGCTATAAATCCCGCTGCCTCCTTTGGGTTAGAAGACACGGAGGAGGAGCCCGGGAGCGGGAAGCTTCGCCAGTTTGCTGCCAAGCCTTACAGCAAAGTCTCGAAACTGCTCATCATTCTTTTTGGCTTCTGACAGCTCTGGCTAATTGTCTGCCATTAGGCAGTTGAGATTTTTTAATTACCATTATATTCAAGTGAGCTAAAATTTCAGCTAATTATAATTGAAATTGAGGACCAAAGGCAAGTTTCAAATGTCATCCAGTAGTTTTCTTTGGATATGTGAATGACTATTTTTTTAATGTTATGTAAGTATTGCACATACATAGTTGAAAATACCCTGCATTTATGTTTCACTGTAAGAAATTTACAATGAAAATGTGCCATGCCTCTCACTGAGTCCTGCTTCCTAGAGACAAGCACTCTCAATCACGCCTATTTTTATTTCCACTCTCTGTACTAGATGTCCTTCTCTATTACGTATCTATTGTTATTACCTATTGATTCCCATTGCAATCTATGAAAACTTAACTCATCTACCACTTCTACCTTCCTTTCCTCCCCCTCCATTCCAATTTAACTTCATGCCCATTTTCAGTTCTGCCTCCTTCTTAGTTCAATGTCTATACCTTCAAGTAGCATATTAAAGCCTCATTTCTTCTTTCATTAATTATTCACAATTTCTTCCTTCTTTCTGACACATATATCTCAACCTTTGTCAGCTAAACTTGTAATTTTATAAATAATTTTTATTATATTCCTTTTATAACCATGGGCATATATATGTATATAAATTCTGAAAGCTGAAAAGCAGACAATAATTTTTCTGTATTTTTCAATCAGTGAAATCTCCTTTGCATTCCATCAGTTGATCAAAATCACGCCACAGGTGATTTTGCTTTGTATAATAACTTAGTAGAAAATTAACTTATATTTTGCTCATATGTCAAGATTTTGTGGGATTAGAGGCAGTAGACTAACTCATCTGGCTATGATAACCCAACTTTCAGGCTGTGTTGTGGGTAATGACAGCAGCTGTTAGCCTGATAATGAGAATTGGAGGCAAAAGGTAGAGCCAAAAATTTTGAAAAACCTAAACATTGGCCCAACATCATGTATAAATGGACAATGTGGAAAACTGGGGCCAAAAGACATGTGGGCACTGAAGCAATCTTTGTCATTAAAACCAAGTACTATATACAGGAACAGAAATAAAGATATTGAGATAATTTCAAAAATCATCAAGAGCCCTCCCTCCAGTGACAGTTCCAAGATACCATAGTATAAAACTTTCATTTGAGAAGAAAGTCTATAAGACCCCTCCTCAAAAAGGAACCTCCTATGAAATTGCTCCTTAGGGTTCATTTCACCTTGCTCAACTTTCAAGGCACCCAAAGGATGCTGAAGAGATGGTCCACAGGGACATGGCTACTGCTCATGCTGACAAGAGACCTTGATGTCATCCAAGTGATGCCAGTTTTAACAACGTGTAGAATGCAAGAATCGGGAAGACTTCCAGCCAGATTTCAGAGGAAGTCTTGGTAGGCCAAATAAGGAACCCATGACAGGACAGTGCACGAGGGAAGCCATTGATCAATTTTACATGCTTACGTCTGGTAATCTTGGAAACTACTTTGAAGACAGTAATGCGCAATATAACAAACACTTTTGAATTCCTATCATCTTGCTTTCTCTGTATCATTTCCAATGTTTTATCTCTTATTTTTTATTCTCTTTAAAATAAAATAATGAATAAAGCCAAAGGTGCGGTGGAGACCCCAGGACTTGGAGATGCCAGGAATGTAGAACATCAGCTAAAGAAAGTTACAGACTATGGATAAAGCCCACTCAAGAGAGGGGCCATGTTGGCTGCAGCAGGCAAGGCTAGAGAGGTGAGGTGGTCCAAGCCCTGTGGAACTCATACTTTCCCTTCCTCTGGATGTCAACTATGGAGATACATATCTTAATGGTTGATCTGCTGGGTTTTCTTTTTGCTTTGGTCCAATTCTTTTCTGTCCCTGAATCCTGTCTTTTAGAGCAAATAGATAGATAGATAGATAGATAGATAGATAGATAGATAGATAGATAATCTCACTATGTAGCTCATACTCTTAGTGATCCTCCTATTTACAGCCTCTCCAGCTCTGGGATTATAGATGTGTGCCACCATATCTAGTCTCAGTTCAGCATGCCTAGAGGCAGCGCTGGCACAGCATGTGGTACTAGGGATTGAACCCCAGTCCCTGCACTTGCCTAAGCAGGTACTTAGCCCACTAAGCTATCTCATCAGCCCTTAGAGTAGAAATATTTACCTTGTGTCATTGTACCTTGGCGTTATGTAACTTGTTTTTATTTTAATAGAAGCTCACAGTCAAGAGTTCCCCTTTAGTTTCAAAAGAGCATTCAACTTGAACTTTTGAAAAATATTATGACTGTTGAAACTTTGCGTAAAGAATTATTGCATCTTAGGTTGTACATAAGATAGTTGAAACACGCTAGGTGCAATTATGATCTTGTGTTTACTTGGGGATTAAATGTAGTTTAAGAGAATGTGTTTGGGTGTCTTGTTGACAAAAAGGTGGGATATGACAGCTAAACTTGAGTTGATGTGATTGACGTGGGAGGCTGCTGGAGCACATGCCAGGTGTGTCTGGAAGGGCCAGGGTGGTGGGACCATGGGTTCCATACAGGGTCCCTGATCCCTTCCTTTCTGACACTGCTCCCTGCTCTGCTTCCCAGACACCATGCAACATGCTCTGCCATGCCCTTCTGGCATGATATTCCTGCCTTCGAGTCACTAACCATAGCCTGAATTCCCTTCAAATATGAGCCAAATGAAATCCCACTTCTTGTTAATGTTGGGCATTATGTCACAGTAATGGAACAGCTGACTAAAGCATGCTTTCAATCTGAAAAAAAAAAAAAAAATGAATCTCCCTCTAGTCCTGAAAAATGTTTATCTTACTTATTTACCAACTTCCTGTTCTCTGGTATCCTGCGCATTCAGCAACTCTAATTAAAAGCGATCTATTATTCAGAGGATGCAATTCATCAATTTATTCTCTTTTCTTTCTTTCTTCCTTTCTTTTTATCCTAAGTTCTTAGTGATCCCTTCACTTTGTCTTATACTCTTCATATAGCTTATTTTGATAGCAATCATCTTTTACATTTCTTACAATCTTTTTTTATCCTATCCTCTTTTTTATAACTTTGCCTTTATTTTCTAGATACAATATTTTCTTAAGTCTCTCTGAGGACACTAGATTTAATTTTTCTTCCCTTGAATTATTTCCATTTTCACCAGGTTCATTTTTGTTTGTTCCCCCTGGCCATTGCTTTACATTATAACCCCTTGTGCAAATGTTCTGATAATCACAAAGGTCTTTTTATATTTAAGAAAGCAGTAACACAGTAGTGCCCACGACCTGTGCAAATGAAAGTTTCCCTTATCCGCAGGTAGATTTTGCACCAAGTGAACAGCTAGAAAACCATATTCTTGTATTTGAACCCCTTAATATTAGAATGAGGATAAATTTACTTGTGGTATAAATTACTATGCTCATTCTCTCCCAAAGACCATTTTCAACTTTATTAAAGAAGATTCTCTCAAGGACAAGGGCTCTTTTGTATTTCACAAGAATGATGAAGGGAGTGGAGTCAACAGATTCATAGATTTTCAGTTAAATCTATTGTCAACCGCACTTCTTATTCCACCCTCTGGCATGCCTGCTCTCTCCAGAGCCCATCACCCTATCCTATTGAGCAATGCATATTTTCATTTTCTTAAAGTTCAAGAACACCTTCCTACCTGGAAGCTGGCTTCACTCTGTTTTATTAGTCAATTATTTCTCCATATGGGTTTTTTTGCCTTGCAGGCATGTTTGAAAGATTGATGCCACGGTGTACAGTTATCTAATATATATCTTTTAGTTGTTATCAGATTATTTTATTCATTACCATCATTTTAACTCTGAGATAGAAAGAGAGTGATTACCTCTGACATCTTCAACTTGAAATCCACGCAAAGGTTTTAACATCTTCCACAAAGCTCCAGAGTGACAAGCCTGTGGGCAGAAAGGTACAGATGAACAAAGAGGGGTGTGGATGAAACTGGTGAGTGGATAAACATCCTGATCTCAACTGCACTTCTGCTATTCTTTATTGTACTTCTATAGCTTGCGCTGGGTTAGACCTTCCTCCAAGAAACACTCAAAGAATAATTGGAGAAAAAGTGAAATAAGTGATGAACAAGGTCACCCAGAAAATACAAGACAGAAAGAGCTAGAGCAGAGCAGTTGGAAGAGGGGCTTGGGCCTGCGGTGAGCTCTGAGGCTGGCAAGGGACATGAGGGCTGGGTCCTACAGGGCCTTTCAAGCTGTGTGGGCTCGGTGAGTTCCTCTGCAGTTAGAATCCCACCAGACCCACCCAGCCATCCCGCTGCCATTGTGATTGCATGTCATGTTGATGGCCAAGAAGAACTGGACCGCCATTTACGAGCTCCTCTCTAAGGAGGGGGTGATGGTGGCCAAAAAAGACGTCCACATGCCCAAGCACCCAGAGCTGGCAGACAAAAATATGCCCAACCTTCCTGTCATGAAAGCGTGCAGTCTCTCAAGTCCTGAGGCTACGTGAAGGAACAGTTTGCCTGGAGACACTTCTACTGGTACCTTACTGACGGGGCATCCAGTATCTCCGTGTCCACCCCTACCTGCCCGCTCCCCTACCCCCGGGATTGTGCCTGCTGCTCTGCGCCGCAGCCAGCCTGAAACTGGCAGACCCCGGCCCAAAGAGATGTGGAGGGCGAGGGCCCATGAGGCTCACGTGCGGGGAGGCTGACAAGGATACCTACAGACGCAGCGGTGTGCCCTCTGGAGCCCAGAAGAAGGTCGAGCCTGGGGCCGGTTCAGCCAATGAATTCCAGTTTAGAGGCGAATTTGGTCATGGACGTGGTCAGCCACCGCAGTAAAGTTGGAGGACTTTATTTTCCGTTGAACAAATGTGTAGCCAGGAAAAAAAAAAAAAAAAAAAAAAAAAAGCTGTGTGAACAAGCCTGAGCTCTATCCTAAGCATGAAGAAGCAATTAGATGGTTTAAAGCAAGCAAGTGAGAGGATGCGATGCCTCTCTCAAAGGGCATGAAGATTCAGATGCAGAGAAGTGCTCAGCAAGTGGACGGGACTTTTCACTTCCTCAGCACCACTGTTCCACGGAAGCTGCACTAGAAGGCTGTGCTGCCACTCCTAACTTACACCGAGGCGATGATGTGACTTGCTTGAAGTCTGATCAGTCATAAATGTCAAAGTAAAGCCGGACCAGGGATCCACATTTTTAAACTCCTTTCAGACAGGTGCAAAGGAAGAATGATGAGTGATGTTTGGTGGCTGAACAGTCACTGTCACTGAGCAGTCGGGGTCACATGGAGGACTGCACTCCTGGCCCTGTTCTCCACTGTCCCATGTGCTTCTATTACCAGCTCTTTGACTTTATAGAGCCTTGCATGTCAGTCACACTAACTAATCAAGAGTTTAGTGGAATCGAATACATGCGATACTATTTATTTGTTGTGTAATCTGTACCCTTTCCTCACCTCCAAAATGAACATACTACTAGACTGAACAGTGTCGCAAAACATTTGTGCATACCGGCAACCTTGAAATGTGGCTGTATTTGCAAATAAGATTTCTGTAGATGTGACTAGTTAGGATCAGATCATATGGGATTAACAGAAGTGGAGTCATAAATTCACTGGTTTGTATTCTTACATGAAGGTTCACGTGAAGACACACAAACACACAGGGAGAAAGGCCACGTGATGCTGAAGGAAGAGATTTGAGTAATGCAGCTACAACTGAGGAATGTCAAGGATTACTGGAAACCAACAGAAGCCAGAAACAGGCAAGAAGATTTCCTTGCAAGCTTCAGGGGGAACACAGATCTGCTGACACCTTGATTCCAGAGCAAGTCTCCAACACTTTAAGAAAATAAATCAGTGCCATTTTAAGAACCCAATTTATGGAAATTTGTTTCAGAAGCTTTATGAAACTAATGCAAATAATGCATGTAGCCACTTAGCAGTTTGCCCCCCGCATCACCCAAGCATCTCATTTGTTCACTTGCTGATGATCCTGAGGAGCATCGCCCAGCAGGTGTCACAGATCCAGTCGATTCCTGTTGGCAGGAGATGCCCGTACACCTGTTTGTTTTATATCCATCTTATGTCTATTTTTTGGAGACTTTTCAATTCGGGCCATTGTGTTAGGATTTGATATTTCTTTCTAGTGAAGTCCAATAATAGGCTCTGTTTATTTTCTTTTGCTAATTCATGTTCATTTTATTTGTGAAAAAAACTATAATTTTGTGCTACTGTCTGAAAAACGCTTTATATAAGTACTTTAGATATATTTTGTACTTCTCCAAACTCAGTAATATTCTTTTACAATGCATAGTGGATACATCTGGGACACTGAGACTAAACAGGAAGAAGGTGCCAAAGCTCTGCCAAAGAAAATCTAAAAGAGAAAGGAATGTTAGCATTATCAGAGACGAGATGTCCATGCTATGAAATGGAAAGGAAAAAGATGTTACTTTATTGTCAACTATTTATAATACAGAAGTGATAGAACGCAAAAGAAGAAATGAAGCTACAAAAAAATTCCAATAGTAGGCAGTGATTACAATAATTCTATGAGCAACGTTCACCGTATAAGCTACCTAAATAGTTTATAAGCTATTCTGTAATCAAAAGCAAGGAAAAATATTATTATAAAATATTTATGAAACTTTACACCAAACAACATAGAACTCACATGCTATTTATTCAAAACAAGAGGGTTGAAAGGGGCATTTACATTCATATTAGGCCTAATAGGCCAAATAATTGAAAAATACAGGACAGCAAAACACTAACGAGAATGTCTACACTGACATCGTCACCACTGCCTTTATTGGGTAGACACTTTAATGAAATTATACAACTCACAGGTGAAAAAAGGAAAAGCCAATATGGTAGCATAAAGTGCACTGCTCCAAGGAGGACAATAATGCAAAAAGAACTCAGAACAAGACATACTTCGGTCCAGCGTGCCAGGCCAACCCCGCCCCCAAGGGGTGCTGAGCCGGTGGTGGAGTCCAGGCATGGTGGCTCACTCCTGTAATCCCAGCACTGGGGAGGCTGAAAACAGGAGGATCACTACAAATGCAAGCTGCATGGTGACACCCTGTACTAAATACATGAAATAAAAAAAAAAAAGACATACTACTGTCCAGATTGTAATATGACATTGTATATTCGATACACAGAAAAATTATTGAATAAATTTGATAAATTATTGTTTTTATGTTTCCTATTGAATTATCTTATAAAAATTAATAAAAGTAGGCAATTTTTGTTATCCTGTATGTAAATAATTGGGCTGCTAAGTGGTTACGGCAGACCTGGTGGCACATGTCTGTTGAACCCAGGAGTCGCTTTAGGGGTGTGAGGCAGGAAGATAACAAGTTTAAACTAGGGTTGGCCAACTTAGTAACTTGGTGAGACCTTGTCTCAAAATAAAATATAAATAATCTGTGTAGTTTAGAGCAAAAGCCCTATGTTCAATCCCCAGTGCAAGAAAATAGTAATAATCATGATAATAATGCATTCAAATCAACAAAAAAGAATAAAAATTACTTAATTGTATTTAAAACAACAATGCCTCCCCACTCCACCCCCAAACAAGTATAGAACATAGGAAAGATTCAGTAGAAAATGGCAAATATGAATCCTCATTTTGGTGCAACTCCAGAAGCTTTCAAGGCTGTTCAATTTGTAAAATAATAACAGGAGTTGAAAAGATTAGCTTTAAGAAAAAAAGAAATTCTGCCAAGGTACAGCCCATGGAAACTAATATTCTCCAGCACATTTGTCAGCTGGTTCCCAAGCTCTGGAACAGTGTTCCACACCAGAAAAGCCACCATTTCTCAGCAGTATGCTGTGCCCTCACTATGCGAGGCCTTTGTCCAGAGTAGGCTCACTATGTCCTCACAACATGCCTGGCTAGGGAGACAGTGCTAAGCTCTTGACTGCTATTTATTGACTAACAGATGAATCCTGAGAGATAGATACTAGACTGTTTCAGGAAGCCATTGGCCAGCATGGAAAGCTTTCCAGCACATGATCTCTTCAGTATTTTCCCAGTGTTTGAGAGACACAGCTTCTCTGCCTGTAATTCTCAGCAAAGCCAGCATCCAGCCAACTTCCAGGAAAGGCTTTCCCAGTGAACGAAATCCTACCTGTTTCCTGAGCTCTGTGGATCCCAGAAGTAAACACCCTTTAGAAAAGTGACATTATTTGTGCTGGTTTTTTGCCTTTGTTAAGCCAAGAGAGCAACAGTCCATAAGTGGTTAATCTCTGGCCTTGATTGATACAGAGAGGTCAGGTACAGATGCATGCATACACCACGTACCTGTTTCCCTTGCACACACAAGCCTCTAGCTACGTGCCTGTCCCAAGGCCTTGCTGGCTCAGACCTTGCTCTGTTGGTATCCTAATGGGTGAGAGGGGGTGGAAGGAAAGAAAAAGCAAATCTATTCTAAGGCAAACGCCCGGCTGACAGACTTCCCAGAGTAAGCATTCAAGACTGCACTGTCTTTAACCTCCCAGGGTGGCTCTTCAAGATATCCCTCATAGGTAAGGGATATCTTGAGAACCAAGAGAACTGGGCTGCCCTGAACCCCACTGCCAATTGATGACCATTAGTCCTCAGACAAGTTGCAGCTTCATTTGACAAAAGATTAGGTCTCTCACAAGACCTCAGTAGTGGCCAACCCCCCCCCCCCCACGGCCTCCTCCAGTTCCCCTGGACTCCCCACTGTTCTCATAGGGCACGCACTGCTGCCTACATCTATTCTCTTTTCTGAACAGTTTCACCATCCTAACTCCTGACTAGCCAAATCCAAACCTCCCTTCCAGGATAAATCCAAAGAATTCTAAATCCAAAGGATTCCAACTTCACCTTTTCGGCTTAGAATAAGCTTAAGTTTCTATATCACTATCTAGTTGGCCTCTCTCTACCTCACCTTTTGCTTACTGGGTTTATTTGTGAACTACATTCCCTCTTTGGTCTCTAGACTCCTAGAAGCACTTTCTACACCTGATTCTTCCTTGACTCCCTTGTCAATAATTGCACATACTCAGAAACTTAGTTCCCCATGAGATCACTAGGTATATAATTCTTGTGACTATGGTTCACATTTCATTTTCATTTGGGACCAGAGTCCTAGGAAACTAACACAATTAGTTCATGTGAATAATTCCCTATCATGTGACAAATACATTTTCACATACATATTTCAAACTTTGGGAAATATTAATGACTATGTGTTTTGAAAAAGATAACTGGAAGGAAAGCCAACCTGCACTTGTTTGGTTGAGCTTAGTTCTAGGGAGTGGATCTGCTGTGATCAAAGGCTCTTAGAGTACTTCTGCCCATGTAGCAGGTGTACCAAGGCTGAATATATGCTCTAGAGTCCCTCAGAAATACGTTCATAGGCTGCCGTGGAAGCTGATAATGGTGGGGAGGAAAAAACTGTTTGCTCAGCAGCAGCTTAATGCAAAAGAGAAAAGTGCTCCCACCCAGGTCACCTCTAATCCATGCAGCCTGACCTCAGGCTAGAGGATTAGGACATTTCTTGAAGAAGAATAGCTCTGTTTGCCTTTGGAGTCATGACCTGTTCTCTCTAATTAAGACAAACATTATGCTTCAGTATAACATGAAGAAGTGGGGAAAATGAGGTTTCTTTTAAAAAATGGAGCACTTTTGTAAATTACCTAATCCTATTTGTTTTGTTTCCCAGGTGTTATCAGCCACTCTTATTTGAAGCCTGGCATGGTAAACACCATCTATTTGTCCTCCAATGACAGACTGAAATTATTTTTAAGGCCATCTCTGTGATTAAAAGCCCGAGAAACTTCCATAAATTACCAGGTAAAACCATCTATTTGCAAAAGTCATAAATAATCATAAACATTATATATAACCATAAATAAATATCATAGTGTTCCCCTCTTGCAGCAATCAGACAAAGCCAGATAGGGCTGCCCTTACTTCTTTGGTGAAAGAGACCTTTTACTCCTGCTGGGGAACTAGCTATTCCCTATGGGTTGCCTAAGAAAAATTGACTGTATGTGCAATCCCATCTCAATGCTTGTACATTAAAAGTAAGTAATCAAACATCATTAATCACCCTCTGGAGCCTAATATTGATTTGCATCTCAGGATTTCTAGTGTTAAAGAATCCTGCTCTGATATCAGACACTGAAATTCAGATGGCCTTCTGGCTTCACAACCTCCAGCAAGAACACACAAAGAAAGTTCTTGAAATTCAGTTTCCCTATGTGTAAATGACAATAATAGCACCTCTCCTAGAATTAAGAGGAATAAACTAGATAAAGCATGTTAATCACCTGGCACTATGCTCACATAGACAAATTTTAAAAATATTCACTGCTATTGTTCCTAAATGTTTTTCTTGCTTGAAATTGAACTTGACCTGTTTTTCAATGTTGTATGTCAATTGTCAAATCAGTGAAAATAAAGGGGACACACGCCCGCACAATTGTATGGCAACAACACAGTTCTTGGTAACAGCTGACTAAAAGCTCCTATAAGGCCATCAGATTACAGAATAAAGACTACATTTCCCTGAGCTAGTCAGTGTGCCCCTGCAGGAAAAATACTGAGGTGATCAATTTGTAAAAACAAGTTTCATGTTCTACTACTGAGTTCAATCCCCTGTACCAGAAAGAAGATGAAGAAAGGAAGGAAGGAAGGAAGGAAGGAAGGAAGGAAGGAAGGAAGGGAGGGAAGGAGGGAGGAAGGGAGGAAGGGAGGAAGGGAGGAAGAGAGGGAGGAAGAGAGGGAGGAAGAGAGGGAGGAAGGAAGGGAGGGAGGGAGGGAGGGAGGGAGGGAGGAAGGGAGGGAGGGAGGGAGGAAGAGGACAAAAGAGAAAGAAAGAGAGTATTCTATTGTTCACTGCCAATGAATACCAACTGTTTTGATACTCTTTTCTCAGAGGAAGGAAAAGAACACAGTTTCTAAATGAATGACTTTATATCCTGTAGCCAATATCGTTCTATTCTGCCCCAGCAAAAACACCACAGTTGCGCTGGGGTTTCTAATTGGTTACGTCTGCAGTAGTTTTCCATCATTCTCCAAGACACATCCAAGTTTTCTTAACTCAGTGATCAGTTTTGCAAATCAGATGAAAATATGAAGATGTCCTAATCTTAGGTCTCACACCTCTGCTATTCCTTCCCAACCCTAGCCAGGATATATTTTTAATACACCCTCTTAGCCAGGGAATGGAGCAAGTCTCAGTAGCTTCCATTCAGCCTTCCTCATCTTGAATTGCACTTTCGCTACCACTTCAGCCCTTTCACACTGGGCTGATCCTTCATTACTTGTTCCAGTCCATTGAAACAGAATGTTCATGCACAAAACAAGTTACACAAAATGAGTTTAAGACAGCAGGGGCACTGCATTCATTTGAGAGGTTCTCCCAAGACTGAGGAAATCCAGAAAGGTGGATGTGATCTCGTCTACACATGCTCTACGTCTACTACAACTGAGGGACCCTGGAAAGCAGCCACCTTGGGTTTTATACCCTAGGGAAAGACTCACTGGACTGAAATATTGACAGATAATCTGTTTCTAGAAGAGACTAGAACACAACCCAGGCAATTCTGGGCAGTTAGTTCCTCTGTATCTCAGGATATTGGATCCCCATCATACTCTGCACTTGTTCGTGAGAGCCATAAGCTCAAAAGGGGAAAGAACAAGGTTGTCACAAAGCCACCCAGATAACTGCCCTGTACCATTACCCTAGAGCTCAGGGATTCATGTGAAAGTCATGACGACCACCAAAGAAGTAGTCTTTGCCAAAATACAGTCAGGAAATGGCAAAGTAGCTCAAGTTCAGTCTCAGTGGATTCAATATGAGAGGGATTTGGTCACAACTATATTTGTTACTTGGTTTTCAAGGGAAAGCATGTGACAAGAATATTCACACAGAGTCCCTAGGTTTCAATGTCAACTTACACAAGAAGGCCCCAAATAAAGACTTTGAATACAACAGCTTAGGTGAATGTCCCTTGTTGCCAGTTCACTATGTTCTTTATCATACAGCGTTGCTGAGAGCTATCCCAGATTCCACTGGAAGAGGACAATGGAAAGTTCTACACATGAAACTTTCCCATGCTTCCTAAGTCTTTCCTACAAGACATTGTGTTTGGGTGATTTTAGATTTCTTTTTTGCAGGGGTAGGTACCAGGAATCAAACTCAGGACCTTGCACTTGCCAGACAGGGACTATGACATTGTCTTATATTCCCAGAGCCTAATGGGTGATTTTAATCTATATCTTTTCACTGATATATGCTGGAATTGAGGATAGCAATACACCAAGCATAGCAGCTCCCATTGAATTCCATGAGTCCTTTTAGTGAAGTCTGGAAGGTAAAGGTAGTCTTGAGGATCCCAGAATTCCAAACCTGGTGTCAGGAGTCAGAGAATTCTTGTGGAGTTTTTCACGTCTCTCTTCTGCTCAGTCTTTGAATGTGCTGTGTCCCTCTCCCCAGAATGATGGTGACTTCCAGTGAGGTCTCCTTCTGGCAAGCAAATCAGTTGGTGACTGGTGACTGGAATTTTTCCTTTGTACCTGAAGAAAAGTTTGGAATGCTCCTCCCAGCACCTACCATGGCGCAAAGGACTAGATGAACACGTGGCCACTGAAGAGAACAAGAGCCTCGTGGAATATGGAGACAGTGGGAGTAGTCCTTTCTTTCTTTCTTTTTGTTTGTTTATTTGTTTGTTGAATTATAGAAAGTGGGAGCTTGGTTCATGGAAAGAATCTTTGTAATTCTGTATTTACCCATGACTTTCTATGGTTCTTTTCTATGGTTCATCTATTGGAATTAATCACTTAATGCTGATTTATAACAATAATAGCCAAAAGCTTTATTAGAACTAGTATCTGCAATCCCACACTGAATCTCCTCTCAGAAACCATCCACATACTAACTTCAACAATTTTGCTAAAATCTGAAGCCTGTTGAGACTTTGACCATGACAAAGCCACAAGCAATCCTGTTTGTGATTTAGGAATAAGATGAAGCCATGAGCAGGTGTCAGGATTGCTCTAACTTCCTAAAAACATATTTTACTAATAAATGCCAATTGGCCATAGTATGTAAACTAAATTGTTGAAGCTTTATACTTAAGTGGGCAAAGATATGCAAGTTCCTCATGCTCCAGAGATGATTTGGAAAGGTCTTCAAGGTTTCTTTGGCCTTCCCTATTTCCCACCTCTGCCTCACTACAAAACTCTTCCTCCTGTCTACAAAGATCTATCTTTTTTTGAAAGATAAGGATGTATTTATTGAGAGAAAGAAAGCTTCTGTCCGGGGAATGGTCAGAATAGGACCAAGCGGGTTGCCAAGAAACCTGGAAGACCTATCTTTCTGAAATGTCTCTCCAAGAAGAGTTTCCACAATTTTCCTTAGTAATTACTTTCCATCCTTTATCCCTTAAATCTAAATGAAAAAAATTAAGGCATTATATTCTGCTAAACTGCCAGTGGAAATAAAGACCAGTATTTCTGCTTTACTATGAATTTAAAATTCAGTAAATATGAAATTTATTTTCTTCTTATCCTTTCTTATAGCTTACAGTTAGTCACATTAATATTCTACTAATCCTATCAAAATAATAATCAATTACTTCCACTTACTAGTCTTGTAAATCAAATGATGTATCATAACTACCTAAAAGAGCTGGTTCCTGGTTCCCCCTCAGAAACTACAAAG
The DNA here is from genome assembly GCA_004027915.1 of Capromys pilorides. Taxonomy (NCBI): domain Eukaryota; kingdom Metazoa; phylum Chordata; class Mammalia; order Rodentia; family Capromyidae; genus Capromys; species Capromys pilorides. The sequence goes on along the minus strand of PVKN010002488.1, from coordinate 3,580 downwards.
GGTTGGATCTATATCAAACTCCAAGTCCTTTTCAGAAAAGGCTCTACTAAAGAAAAAATTTTCCCCTCAACAAACCCACTTAAAAGTTCTGAATAAACTGAGCTTTAAATCTGCAATTACAGTACAGCCTCCTTTATTAAAATTGAGCCTACTGTCTCCTCCCCTTTAAAAAACCTAATTGCAAGATAGACCTGCTTTATTTCCTAATTAATAGTTAGCCTCTCTTCCATACTTCATCATCATGACAGATGAAAACTTAAGCATAAGACTGGAGATTTTATGTTTCTCTTAAATTGTACTATCTTACAGCATTAAAAGGTATTCCAGTCATCACTATAATTACTGTAAATGCAAAATAGATTGGAATAATGAAACTTGAACTTGGATTTTAGAAGATAAAAGCATAAGAAACAAGAACTCTTAAGCACTTTTCAATATGCAGAAACAGGTTACAGTATCACCTTCTCAACTCCACAAATTCTCATAGCAAGGAGGAGAGGACACAAGGTCAGTAAAGCAAGCCGGGGTTCTGGGAACCCTAACACTGGTAGCGAGGCCCTGTGTGGGGAAGGTAGCTGCTCCTCAGCATTATGGGACTGTTTTCTTACCAGAAGCAGGCCCACTGTTTTCAGGCTTTCTTTTATTTTCTAAGAGAAGGTATAATTTTGAGTTTTTGAGAAACTTAATCATTGTTAAATCTCAGAATTTCGGGAACAAAGTAAAAATAATTCTGTCTCAGTACTCTTCTCTCATTACTGAAACAAATACCTAACACCAAAAATGAAGGAAAGAAAGGTTTATTTATCTCACAGTTACAGGAGGTTTCAGTTCATACTCAGTTGGCCCCAGGGCAAAATGGCGCATGGCAGAGGGCGACCTTCCATGGTGGCAGCAAAGAGCAAGAGAGCAAATGGGAGGAGTAGCAGCAACAGTGGCTACAGAAAGGAAGGCTGTCTCCCTTAATTTGCATTCAGGCTATCCTTCCCAGGCTGGGGAAGTACTCACACCCATAATCCCAGCCTTGATCATGAATTAATCTCGAGCTCTAGAAGTTCTTGCCCCATACCTGCATGAGGCTTTGAGGGGGACAACTAGACACAAGCCATAACACCTTCTGAGTTTCAGATTTAACCCATTGCACACCACTGCGTAATCTGCCCAACTAGATATAGTTGACTGAGATTCTCCTTTTAAATGTTAAGTAGATTAGCCAATAACTAAGAGCCCTCCTGACTCTACAAAATACTACTGCATAATAAAACACCACAAATATAATGATGTCAACAAGGATTTTATTTTGTTCAGGGGTTTGGTGGTCAGAAATTTGGATAAGAGACCAGAAGAATGGCCCACCTATGTGCCACAGAGCATAGGTCTGCAGGTAAAAAGAGCTCAATGTCTGGGGAAAATAGGATGTTGGAGGCTAGAATCATCTAGCGCTTCTTCAGTGTCAACTGTATGTCTTTTGAGAAGATGATCCTGTATCCTGTTTCTGAATCCTGAAAAGTGCTTAAAACTTCTGTTTCTTATGCTGTTATCTTTTAAAATTCATCCCTCTGCGTGTTAATTCCTCAGAAAATGTTTCATACACACCCCAGTCTAGCCCAACAGCCATGTCAACCGTATACTCAGGGCCCGAGGTCTCTCCTCTTCATAAGTAAATAGCCGTGTCTAACTGCCAACCTGGTACCTGCACGGGGATGTCTCCGAGCTTGTGTTTATCTGGAGCTGCAGTGCTCCACATTTGGCCATTCCCTGTGGCCAAGGCATTCATGCAGCATGGTAGCATCTACACAGTCAGGCATCTACCTGGTAGCGCAGGGTTCCAAAAACATTGGTTCTGGCAAACGAAGAAGAGATATGACCTTCCATGACCTCTCTTTGAAAGGCACATAGCACCACTCCAGCCATATCTATTTGGCTGATGCAACCACAAGTCCACCTATACTTGAGGGAATGTAAACAAAACCTTTTAGTATGAAAAAAAATCAAAGAATTTTCAGCCATGTCTTTTTTAAAAACTACAAATGGATCGTGTTTGGGTGCTAGTCCAACCCTGGTTATGATTTGTATAAAGTGGCATTGAGTTAACAATTATATCATTGATCCCTGGTTTGCTTATCAGACTGCAAATGATATGTATGAAGACTGTGATGCTTTATGAATATTCCATGAATAGTAATGATTATTCCCTTCTTATCATATTGCACAGAGCAATGATAAAGATCTTCTTACCTGGAGTCTCCTTGTAGCTTCAAAGAACTTATTAAAGGGTTGGTGGCTGATATGACAAGCATTTTATGTACTGAAAATACATTCTGAGGGCCTTAGTTTATCAAAGAAAGGTACCCCACAAACCAGTCGTGACTCAATCAGAGTATAACAAAGAATTCTCATTCCAGGCTCTTGTTGCTGCTAGCCGTAGCTTACTCGATGCTGAGCAGAGAAACAACTTCTGAAAATAGCTGCCTACTCTGAAGTAAAAAATAAACAAAAATCCAGTCTGTAGATTTTAGGGAAAAAAAAAAACCAGAGAGGAAGCAAAAAGAAAATAAAGTACTGGACAAAGAAGGAAAAAAAGAAAATCCCATCTGCTTCTCTACCTGAAGTTGAACGAGCCTTTTCGTATCTGCATGTGATATAAATAATATAATCACCTCTCTGCAGTCAGACAGTGTTAATGGAGCCAGTGAAGCCTGCAGTATATAATATTTATTTGAAAGAGAAAATGATTTCATTTTCATTTTATTTCTGGTACAGTAAGCCATTCTAGTAGCATACGATGAGCCTTTCAATTACATGTTTAATTCATTCAGATGATTTGTGCACAGCAAGATCTTAATCCCAGTGATTCCTTGTAAGAGTGCTGTTACAGGTTAATACAGTTTTCAAAGCCTTCTTGGGCTGGATTCTACTTAAAACTGCTTTGGACTGAGCCATAGAGGCATACAGCTCACCAAAGTTCCAGAAGACAGTCGTTAAACATCCTCTGTATCTCAGCTCCTCACCCAACTGGTTAGACCCGTTGTCATGTCCACTACATACTTAAGATCCTGCACTCTCCTGTTTGTAAGTAAACAGCCATGTCTAACAATAAGAGACTAAAAAATCTGGGAGACTGACAACATACTACATTAGATGAATGCTAAACGCCTTCATGATAGCTCATAATGATTTTTGTCTTCACAATGGACCACACCTTTCGATAGCATGTTGTGTCCTATTTGACCATATAAAACTTTTCTTATTGGAATCTATTCTCTTGGTAATTAATCTTGTCCCACCTACATTTTTCGTTTGATTTTCATGATGGAACTTGATCCATTTCTCTATTTGTGCTTTCTTTTGTGTGGTTCTTGTAAATATCAAATTCCTGAAATTTATTCTCTAACCCTCAATGTTTCTACCTATTGGTAAGCTATTTTTCTCTCACCATCTTTATTTTGGTAAGTGCTAATTTGTAACTGACAGCTGGCTTCTCTCCTACTATCAAATTTTACTCATCTACCACCTTTGTATGCTTCTTTCTTATTCATTTTAATTTTTGGCTGATTAGTTTTGTTCCATTTTATGCACTAAT
>PVKN010002487.1:0-42199 GCA_004027915.1 Capromys pilorides | reverse complement strand
TTGTGTTTCAATTTGCCTTAAGAGCATTGCTCCATGTTGGGATATTTTTGTAATAGTTGCTTTCACGTCCTTGTCATACTCCAGCCTCTTCTATTTCCTTGGGATCGGCATTTGTTGACTATCCTTTTCCACAGGAGCAGAGATTTTCCTAGTTCTTCATATACCAAGTAATTTTAAATTGTGCCCTGATTCTGGATGTCACCTAGAACTCCAGGTCCTGTTTCTTTCCTAGGGAGAACGTTGGTGTTTTGTTTCGGAAGGTAGTTGACCCAGTTGGATTGAGGCTGCAAATTCTAGCCCCCTTCCAGGGATCCTTGTCCCAGGGACAGCTCAGTTTTGCAGGCCTTCAGATCTGCCCTACTTGTGAGCTGCTCTGGCTGGGCCCTGCAGCTGCGTGAATCCCACTTTCCTTGAACTTGAGGCAGTCTTCTTGCCCCAGCTGCTGGAATACTAGGATGATAGGCATGTAATGCCCTGCCTGGATCCCTGCTGACACTGAGACTAGAGCCCTTCGCATCAGAAAAGAAAGTCCCTTGTCTAGGAGTGTGGCTTAGCAGCAGAGAGCGTGCCTTGCACAGGTGTGGCTTTGGGTTGACTCCTGCAGTCTTTGGTTGCTGCAACTGGATTGCTTAGAGGAGAGAATAGAGGACAGAAGAACAGAAAACTTACATTCCCCCCTCCCCCCCCCATTTCCTGTCACTCAGTGTGTTAGACTCCGTGGGCACCTCTGGTCACCAAAAGCCTGGTGCTCTATTGTGGGGTCTGTACTGGGGCTCAGTCTGCATTGATGGGGGGAGGGGAGCAGGAGAAAGCTGGGGCACCTTCTGCTGGAGTCACCTCCCACGCTGTTCTTCCCCCAGTCCCTCTGGGACTGCTCACTCTTGAGTCCTCACCAGCTTTGGCAATGTCAGTGAGAAAGGAAAGGTGGAGGGTGCTTGCTGCATTGTTGCCAAAACCTTGGAATCCTGCCCTTCAGCCTAAGTCTAGTTTGTGAGTTCAGTGCCTGGGACCTGCTTATGGGACCACCTTAGCCCTGGTGATGGTAGTGGGGACCAAGCAAGCAGCACTTTGCTAGGCAGGAGGGAGGTGACTATCCAGACCAAAAGCTGTTTTCAAGCCATCTTCAGGAGGGCCTGAGTCTAATAGCATATCTCTGTTGGTGGCAGTCTATTGGAAGTGACCTGAATGTTCATCAGAATGAACTGCTTGATCATGTTGTCATATTCTTCATAGTTCCCGTTCCCTGATGTGTAGTTAAAAGTTAGGGGCAGGAGGAAGGGGCATGAGAATCTGGTAGCCTCCTTTATCTGTTTTGTAAAGTGCCTGACTATGTATCTATGGAATCTCTGCGAGAAGGTGAACAGGAGCAGAGAAGGGGTGAAGGGTGGTGGGGGAGGGGGGGTAAATTTAGCACTGTGTACAAATGTCATCTGTGGAAAACAGTGGCTTTTGAAATAATAGTGACAGTCTGTGTTAGCATATTAGGGCCCTCATCTTGGTCACAGCTGAGGTGGCAGGCTGTGTGTGTGTCATACTAACATGTTTTCCCTGTGTTTTGTGGTACACAGGTTGAGTTCCCTGAAGCCCGGATTTATGAGGAGACCCTGAATATTTTGCTATATGAGGCCCAGGACGGCCGGGGACCTGACAATGCGCTCCTGGAGGCCACAGGTGGTGCAGCCGGGCGCTCCCATCACCTGGATGAGGATGAGGAGCGGGAGAGAGAGAGGATTGAGCGCGTGCGGCGCATCCACATCAAGCGTCCCGACGACCGGACCCACCTCCACCAGTGAGCAGGCGTGTGGACTCAGCCGCTGCTGCCTCCACCCTCTGTCCTCTGCCCCCACCCTGCCACGTTCAGATTCTGTGCAGGCTTCCAGGCACCTTCCACTTCCCCTGGAGTCTGGAGATACTTTTGTAACAAGCCAGATGATGATTTTGGTATTTCTCCACAAGGCGAATTGCTCCTGCCTTGACCCAGGTGTACGCACCCTCATAGTTGAACAAGTGATGTCCTAGGTCTCTGCTTTTCATGAGAATCTGGAGCCAGGCTTTCTTGGTTCTCAGAGGAAAAGTATGAATGAGCGTGAAGTGTATGTGAGAACTTTGTTTTCAGTATTTATTTTTGTGGGTGCTGACTACCTGTTAGGGCTTCTTGAGTGACACTCCCTGAAGGTTTCAGTTTGACAATTCTGAGAGAGGCTCTGCAGGTGGCGGCCACCAGGGGTGTCTGTGAGCTATGTGTTTCCTAACTCTGTAGCCTCAGCCAACCTGCTCCTGATTCCTGTGCCTTCTGACTGGGCACAATCTCCATGGCTTTTCTGGGAATCCAATCTGCAGTGCGGTTCTGTCCTTAGAGCTTGTTGTTAAATAGTTTCAGCTTGTGGCCTTGAAGATGAGCCCTAACTTGCGCCATTGCTTCTAGCGTATTCATTTTAATTCATCTTTGGGTAAAAACTTGTGCTACCTTGGCTGATCTTTGCTCTGGTGCTGACTGGGACTGTACCACACCTGGCAAAGACTGGCGCTTTCCTTGGCAGTGAGTGCCTGGCTCTCTTCTCATCTCCTGCCCTTCCACTTGCTGTCCTTGTTGACCCGCTCCATTCCAGGAAGGCCCCCGATCTGCAGCAGGTGAAATTCACACACTGCTGCTCCAGAGCATCCACTTTCTCCTAGTCCTCCTCCTTCCACATTCACTTGGATTTGCTTCAGCAGGTGGGTTCCTTGCCTTGTCAGGACTTGGGGCTGCACAACTCTGTCCTCCCAGCCAGGCACCCCTCACCCCTGAGCCCAAGGGAGCTTGCCTCAGGCAGCTTCCCTGCCACAACACAGCTGTCACCTGGAGATCCCCTCTCGTATTTGTCTATGGTTTCTATGCAGAATAGAGTGGCCATCAGTGAACAGGTTGAGAGGATGTCGAGATACCTTTGGGTCTGGTTTATGTCCGTGTTCATATTTGTTTAGGGAATGTGTGCGACTGTTGTGAGGACGTGTGTTTGTGGGGCACAGGTGGCCCGAGCGGAGCCTGCTGTGCATGGTGCTCATCAGGACAGCTGTTCTCAGTTACCTACCTCCCGGCCTCCGCTGCACCTGCACAGGAGCAGAACTGAATCGTGACTGCTGTGGGTGGTTGAGACTAGACTAGGTAGAGTAGTTACAAGGAGAGGTGAATATGTGTCAGGTAATGGATGGATTTTATTTGCTTAGCAAAGAATCATTACTGTTTTATACCAAAGGTATTAACATGGGCAGCCTTTGACACCTGTATCCAAAAAACGAGTTTCTATTTTGCATCGGTTTTTACAGCTTAGACTTTGTACCTGTGACAGTTGCCTGCCTTTCTTTTGTATCCAGCAGCAAAGCCTACAATACTTAAAACTTTGAAACAATCAAGACCAAACCTAAAAACGAGGTATTCGGTAGATGCTTTTTAAACTGTCGTGTGGGAAACTTTTATATGAAGCTATTTTGGTTTTATTAAGTGTTAAGGAAAGGGAGCTTACAAAATAATGTTTCGTAAACATTTTATACTGTTTAAGTTTAAATGTTAACCTTGCCGTCTGGGTTAAACTTTTTTAAAGTTAAAGCGAATGTCAGTTCTGATGTTTTCTGTGGGAATGGAAAAGCCATTGTATAAATTCTGCTCAGTGTCTGTGTGAATAAGTGAAGCAATCTGACTTGTTTGGGATTTCGTGTATGCCTTACGACCTGCCGTTTCTGGCAGCTCTTGGTACCTTAACTTCCCTTCAACTTTGCACCTGCAAGTTTGCATCTCTGCCTCACAGGAATATGAAGAGGTTTGTAAAACATTCCATGGTGGATGCTTCTGTCGGCTGCATCTAGCCAGGAGCTGACAGGCAAGTGTTGGCTGGTCCAAGCTCTGCTAGCAAGTAGACTACAGAAAGGAACTGACTTTTCATATGTTAGCACCGAGAGCAAAAGTCAGTATTTTTGTTTATGAACCATCTGAGTAAACACTGGTGTGAGATTTGCTGAAGAGTAAGGCTTTATTTCATTATAAGAGAGTACGGTTAAAAATGGGAACAGCTTTTGTTGCGTGGTGACCAAGCTCAGCCTGTGTTGAAGAGGTCACCTGATGGTGGTGGCGGCTGGCGGTCCGAAACGGTTCCCGCGTGCCCTTCTCTGCTGCCTTCTAGGGTGGGTGTCCCGGTCGACGCCTGCAGGTCTGTAGTCCCTGTGTAGGTGTGCTCGCCTAGACCTCACAGTTGCTGTTCAAGACCTCCATGTGCCACCCCCTCTCCTGTGTTCTCTTTAGGGGTTCACCCCAAGTGACTGTAATGCTTTCAAGTGTGTCATTAACCTTTCTGTCTCTCTGTGCTATGAAGAAAATGCTGTAGATTTTAAGAATAGTCACTGTTTTTCTCTTGTACAAGCATTTGTGAACATATGTAAAATAAAACTTAGGCTATGCTTCCAGTCGAATCTGTTTTCTGGGTCTTTTCTGAAATGCTCACCACAGCAGAGTCCCTGGTAACAGAGCAAGAAAGAGCTCCTCTGTTCTACTTTGCCACCTTACAGTTGCTCATGATGGAAGAAAAAGATGAATCATTTTTCCGAAGTGTGTGAATTTAACACCAAAAGGAAGTCTCAGGTAAAAATGCTACACGCCTTCTAAAAAAGCAGAATGAGTCAGCTGGTGCTGCCCCTGACTTAATGTGGGGATGCTGGGGGAATCCACTTGCCACCTGGTACCTAGTAAGCCCACAGAAACGTATGCCAATTCCTAGAAATTTGTAAGTTACATTTATTGAAAGAAACATTCAAAGTGTGCAGCTTTGCAAGAAATTTCATTTATTTCTGCGCAGATCGTAGGTAACATTCCATTGTGTCTCAGGGTAGCTTAACAAAGGTAGGTGTCTACCACACACCTGGCAGTGCCACATTCAAGGGCCCATTGAGTGTAGGTGCTTTGTGGGATGTTGAAAAGGACCCTGCTTGGATGACCTTCGGTCATCCTCTGGAAGAGGACAGTGTAACGCAGGGCTACCTGCAGCTGCAAAGCTGAGGTCAGGCTTTGGCAGAACGTGATATGGCGTCTTCAGATGTGCTTTCCCAGGAGCCACTGGCATTTTTTCTTGCAGACGTAGGTAACTGGGTCCAATTCCCTGCTTCCCAGTGCTTTCCTCAGTTGTAGCAACAACAGTACTGGTAGAACTCAGACATTGCCCACCATCAGGACTTCGGCCACACCGACACCTGGGAGAGAGCCATACTTGAGAAGCTCAAAGCTCCCCTCACCAGGAAGGAAGCATTTGCCACCTCTAGTTAGCTGGCCAAGGGGGCCGAGAAACCAGCTCCCACTCCTGGGAGACAGGCTGGATTTAGAAAGTGGCTCACTGCGTCTTGTGGGCATCTAGCCTGAGCCAGCTAAGGAAGAGGATAGCGTCAGTTCTCAGGGGTGTGAATTTTAAGGGAGCATAGCGCGTAAACAGGAAACGCACCTCACGACTGATATCCCAGTGAGCCTTACTTTAACTCCCTGCAGGGGCCCATTAGATTATGAATGATGTTATCAGTGTATAAGCACTTAATGCAGGAGATACTTCCATTTTTAATTTATCAGATTCTTCATGGGCTGGGGATACAGCTCAGTGGCACAGTACCTGCCTGGTAAGTGTGTAAGGTGTTAGTTCGATTTACAGTGCCTCCCCTCAAAATCCTTGATATACACAGAATATACATTTTAAAGATCCTCTATATTTTAAACATCCCACCTCCTCTACATTGAATATGTCACTTCCCAGGAACACTGGATCAAAGCATGCTCTGTGTACTTACCTGGACTGTTGGGACCCTCAGCCCAATGTGAGGGCACAGTCTAGGAAGACCAAGTCATCTGTGTGTGCTCAGATTCTTCATGAGATGGCAGCAATGCCCAAACCTCTGTGTCCATAGGATCTGCAATCTCAGATTCTAAAACCTAGGCCCCACCTCGGGCCAGTAGCTAAGGTGAATGTAAGCAGGTGGATTTCAGTATAGAGATGAGTTTGAGAACTTTGTTGCCCAGTGAGAAGTTGAACTCGTATGCTTGCTAAGTATTTAGTGTCAGCTTCTGCTTCCCTGACAAGTATGGTACATGGTTTTCCCTTGTTTGGTGTTTACATTCATGCTTCCCAAGTCAGTCTCTTCCTGTCTTTCAGGTATGAAATCAGGAATGGAGGGAAGAAATGAACTCACTTTTTTAGACCTGTATTCTCATCTAAAATGGCTTACCTGTCCCCAAGCCAGCCACTTACCACTGTTAACTGTCCATTTTTATCTTTATAGATTTGTTCTTCTGGTCCAGTATCAAAAACTATTGTGCCTTCTTTCCCAGGACTAATATAAAACTGTAAACTTAAAATACACAAGTGACAAAGTTATTGACATACTGTTTTCTTTCCCCCAACCTTTGGCCTGCAAAAGATGTACTTAGGAAACTTTATTAGTTTCAAAATTGAACCATTGAGTTCCCACTTCTTTGCATATTTAAGCAATGAAAAGGAAACCATCTGCACGAGTGGGCAACTTATACACACGTCTACTATCATTCTCAAATGAATTGAGCACCTTAAAGTTTTTAAAGGGTCAATGTGCCAGCCGAGGAGTGAGGTACACATCCTCTTCCTGGAACTCTCTCAGTGCCAGACTTGGTACTCTCCTCCAAGTACGGCAAAACCGAGAACTCCGCAAAGTGCTCAGCGGAGTTCTTATTCTGCCTCATCTGTTGTGGACTCTCGGAGCAGAGAAAAGAAAGGTCCTTGCTAAGAGTAGCCTGTGCTTACAGGCACCGTGCTGTAGGCGCTGCAAGCCCTTAGGGCCTGCACACCCTCCCTGACCACCTGTACGTCTCCCTAGGTGCTGGTTAACATGGGGCCCACATGCATTACCCCAAAAGAGAAAAGGTGGCAGCTGCTCCAGAGGTACTGAGAAAATTAAGCAAGGGTGCTCTATGTGCAAGAAACTTTGCTTTTCTCCACTAAAGCAATAGAGTGCTTTCCCTAATAGTCCATGGACAGCCTGTGAAGCTGCTGCCCAGCGATCTAAACAGCTGTGCCACCAGCCATTACAGCAAAGGCATGGCTGCGTCTTGCTCAAGGTCAGAGGCCTAGCCCCCACTTAGGACTGTGTCCCTCGGGATTATAGGGACCTGCTTTGGGAAGTACATGGGCAGACCATTTCTTCCTGAGGTCAGTGAGCGATCACTAACCTCTTCCTGTCTCTAGGCCAAGGTCAGAGGGCTGAGGACAGAAAAAAATGTTTCTGTAGGCAGGGTCAGGGGTCACAGTGGAGCCTTCCTCCCCACACCCTGCTTTGAGGACAGGAGGCAGGCATGGGTGCAAGGATTGACAAGTGTCTCTTTGATCTGTTGTCACTGTCCCAACACTGAGCTGCTTCTCTAGCAGAAGACGATGCCACCTACCTTCCTTGAATGACATTTACAAGGTTCTCCTTCTTAACGAGCATGGCGAGCTTAGTAACTACCTCAAATACATGTTCACACAGGAGGATGGCATCTCCCTAGGTAGAAAGAGGACACAGTGGCTTTAGGATTAATGGTTAGAAAAGCAAATAGCTCTAATCCTGAGGCTTTGTGGTACTTGATTTAAGATCTGGTACTTTCCATTTTAGCAAAGATTGTTGGCCATCAATTACCTTTTGCTTGTTGTTCTCTGGTGAAACATGAATGACCAAGATTCCATCACTCAGACTGCTAGTGGAGACACCTTAAGACAGTTTCAGAGTTAGGGGCAGCTTGCCCTGGAAGTGGGCAGCTTGACGTTAATCCAGAAAACAGGAGAGAGACCACTCAAGCATTCCCCAAACCCATGCCGCCTTCCTTCTAGATGGGCCCGAAGGGCAGAGGGCATACTCCAGCATTCCTCATGCTACTGGGCTATGAGCTGAATCAAAAACCCAGTCATTGTGGAAGGGTGACCTTTGCCCAAGCTGGATAGTTGAGTGAAGTGGGTGCTGTGGACATTTATACCAGAATAAGAGGCACAGACGAGGCCCCGGAGCCTGGGTCTTCAGGGCACCCTTCCCTTGTTATCTCATTTGCGAGTTTCTTCGTTGCTAAGTGTTCCCAGGAGTTAAGTCAATCTGGAAATGGCTCGTGGTTGCCCACCACTTACCTTTGAGGGCTGAGTACTCTATCTTCTGCTTGATTTTGGCAAGTTCCACTACATAAGCTGCTTTCTGAGTGAGGATGAGCTGCCGCTGCCGAGCCTTGAAGCCTTTCCTGTCATACTTGATGACAGGGACACCATACTGTAAGGAAGTAAGCGTTACCACAGTGGACAGTTACCTCTTGGGGTGAGGGACAGAGTACAGAGTTCCTTGCCTTGGAACCTGGTGAAGTGACTTCAGGTGCTCAGAGAGGCCAGACAGACTAGGCATGGAGAGATGGTTTTTGCCCTGCGCCCTGTTCTCTACATGGGAGACTGTGATTCCCGGCTCTGCCTGACTGTGCTACCCTCTGAGGAAGCCAAAGCTGTGGCCACCCAGGCCACCCAGGTGTGGTCTGAGAGGCCAGTGGAGAAGACACCCTGGTGCGAGGACCTTCATAGCCAGAGCAGGATCCCTTCCAGTCACACAGGCTTCTGTCCTCCAGGGAACAGCGGGTGACAGCTGTCACCCGCACACAGCAAAGGCCAGCTTGCTGCTGCTCGTAGGCCAGGCCACAGCCTGAACACCTCACCCCTTGGTCTTGCTTGCCCCCTCAGTCCTCCCGTTGTCCATAACCACAGAAGATCAGAGGCATCCAGGGTGGAAGTAACCTGCCCAGGATCTCCTGGCCACTCCATGGAGAAGGCCCATCGGCTCCTGGAAGTCCACCCACCCCTCGCTTTTGTGATGAGTTCCTGGCTATGTTTGTGCATTTCATAGGAAAGTGAACCGACATAGGTTTTAGAATCACAGGCAGAGCCTGTAAGAACACCAGCAGGTATCTGGTTGTCCTATGTCACCCCAATCTCTGCTGACACCCAGGGCAGCACAGTGGAGCACCCGGCGCACCCATCTGCACCGGATCTCAGTGGTGCCCCCAACACTCAGTGCTCAGGTGTGACAGGGAGCCCTGCTCAGGCCTGGGGCCACGTGTTTCCTTACCTGGATTTTCTCATTGCTCATTAGTTGGAACACTTTGGGATTAATGTCTCCTTCATCTGGGGAGGGAACCAGAACACTGTGAATCATCACTAAATGCCAGCGCTGGAGAAGGTGCTGCCGTCTACCGGCTTTTCGTTCCTCCAGGCTGAGGTCACAGTCGGGGAAACAGCTGTCAGGAAGTGCTACATAGAGAGCCTCTTGGCTTCCCGGGAAGCTGTGTACATAGATGGAAAATGTACTTACCTATCCGAGTGTTCACAAAGGGTTGATTTAAGCTTTCTGCATAGCCTTCTTTCTTTCCCCTGAATATTTCACTTGTAATCACCTTCTGCTGCATCTGGTAATACATGAAGTACAAAAGTGGTAGCCCCTGGGCTTGCTTTTGGAGAGAAGAGCTTTACACTCACAGTATCAACCAGTTTTCTGGAAAAGCCACCAGAGAGCCATGTTATATTTTGCCACAGGTCAGAACTCATTCCTGGCTTTGGCTAGAATCCCCTAAAAACCACTAGAAACTGAAGTTGTTGCCTCTGGGGTCCTCTTTGCCTGCAATGGCTTACAAGTGGAGTTACCAGAACTTCAGAGAATAGCTCTTCACTTCGAGATCAGAGTTCAGTGAAGTATAGCCCATGGCCCAGTGCAGCCTGCTGCCTGCTCTGTGAGTAATGCTTTATTGGGATCCCACTGTGGCTTTTGTTTACATGTCTACAGCTCTCTCCTGCCACAGCCGGAGAGCTGAATACTAACAGATAGTATGGCCCATAAAGCCAAAACATTTACTTTCTGGCTCTTTAGAGAAAGCACCTGCAGGTAATCATTAACAAAGTCAGATCTCCCCAGAACTTGTCCGCCTTCTTTGTAGTGCAGGGCCCATCTGGCTTCCGTTCCCACCACAACCCGATGCTAACACCAGCTGACAATCCTTGACGATTCTGCGTGTTTAGCTTCAGTTTACCTACAAGTCATGGGACGCGGCCCTTCACGTGCCTACCATGGCTTTCCACTCGGCTGAGACCCCATGGCAGTACTTCCGGACCAGGTTCCTCATGCACATCTTCCTGAGCAGATCTGAAGCCTGTGTACAGAACACATTTCTTTTCCACCTACCTCACTCACACCGGCTTGGCTGCAGTGGCCAAAACAGACACTTTTAAAACCCAGCAGTAGCCAGGGAGATAGCTTTGTGGCACAAGTGCCTGCATGGCAAGTGCAAGGTTGTGAGTTTGAACTCCGGTCCCGTAAAACCCAGCAGTAATGTTTTACAAGGCAGCTAGGCTTTCCAGCTGGCTGTAACTTCTCTATTGCTTAATGAGTGATCCTCAAACTTGAGTATGGTCATGAGTCCCCTGAAGAGTTGGCTATAGATTAAGAGATTCCTGGGGTTGTGACTCAGTGAACCTGGGGGGGGTGTATGTGGGGGGGGGAGCCCAGGAATCTTATGGTGGCTCCAGCTACATTGCAGATACGGGGATCTCCAGGCCCTTGTTGGAGAAACTTTGCCAACAGCCATCGAGAAAGCTGCCTCAGAGAGAAACCACTCAGACAGGCTCCAATCAGACTACCGCTGGCTTTATAAGTTCTCCTAAGAACATGGTGAATTCTGACAAAAGCTAAAGTTCCATTAGTGCCCGCGTCACTTGTCACATCAAGGCTCAGTCCTGACCGTTTCCAGGATGCTAGGAGGCCTCAGCCAGCTCTTGTCCAAGACAGTCTTCGGGACATGATACCGAAGGTTCAAGATGTAATTCTTGCGCACCAACACTAGAAACTCCTCATCATCCGGAGAAAGGGGTTTCTTGCGATGGATGAATCCATTCACGAACCTCAAAAGGAATGGGTTTGGTTAGATTTCTGGCCTGTTTCCTCAGAACTTGGCATTCTCTCTGCATTGGATTCTAAGGATGCCAAAATAATAGAGGTTGTTTAAATGATTACATAAGATACAAGCCAAAAATGCGGCCCAAAGGTCAAATCTGTCTTAGAGTTAAGTAGTCTTTCACCCACACTGCTTGCTTTTTTTTTTTTTTTAAAGACAAGGTCTTAGCCTGTAGTTCAGGCTCTGAACCCACTGTGAAGCCCTGGATAATGCCAAGCAATCCTCCTGCCTCAGCCTCCGAGTGCTGGGGACAGGCATACACCCCCATGCCCAGTTTTAACTATACTGGCTTTCTGTTTTGAAAGAAATCCTAGCTTGATTAGTTACTAATTCTTTTTTTAAAAAAAGTGTTAGGAAGTATTACATAAAAGCTGGATTTCAGCTTTCCTTGAAACATCCTGCAATCTGGCAGCTGTGGCGTAGCTGTTCTCTACAGCAGATGTCAATCAGGAGAGAACAGTTCCTTCCCTACGGAGGACAGCTGAGTCTGCCACAGTCCCCGTGCACCCTCTTGTTCTTTCTAAGTTCTTGAGACTTGCTCACTATCCATCCATCCATCCATCCATCCATCCATCCATCCATCCATTCATCTGTCCATCCATCCATCCATGCATTCATTTGTACATTCATAGATTCATTCATACACTTCAACATTCATTTTGAGACAGGGTCTCTCTTTATGTAGCCCAGGCTGGCCTCGAACCCATGGTGATCCTCTTGCCTTAGCCTGTTCAGTGCTGTAAGTATATACTTGTATTACAGATGTGAGCCACTAGGCCTAGCTGAGACTCCATTTTACCCAGCCTGGGTTCAGGAAGCATTTGAATTTAATATATTGAACTGTGGTTCTATCCCCTGGCCTGCTGCGTGCCGGCCCTGCCCCTGGGGCACACGGAGACGGCAACTGAGACTGGGTGTGATGGTGTGCGCCTGTAATCCCAGCTCTTGGGAGGCTGTAGACAGGTGGATCACTATGAGTCCAATCTAGTAGTGAGACCCTGGACACCATGTAGACCCTTCCCTAAAATAACATATATAAATACTGAACTGTGATCACAATCAGGAGATCAAATTGAACTCCCAGGAGCATCCGGAAGGGAAGATCTCCTGTCTGCCCAAATGCCAGCGTCACAAAACTCACAAGGTGTCTACTGGCCTCCCTGCCACACCAGGAACTTACCTTCTTATTATCTGCACGGCCCACTTTCTCCTTTTGACTTCCTTGCGAGCCAGGGCTCCACGCCAGTGAGCTTCCAGTTTGGTGGCTGAAAGAGTGCACTGCTGACATTAGAATCTGAGCACAAACACAGAAGCCTGTCTAGAAAGGTCCGTCCCCCAGCACACAGCTGCGAACCCCTGGCTCAAAGATGGAAAGCTGGGCGGGTGTCATTTGCTCTTACGTGGGGCGCCCAGTCAACCAGGGAGACAGAGAGGAGGCAGCTGTGGAAACTTCCAAGGCCTTCTAGAGCTAAACCAGTGCTTGCAATCTAATCTCCTCACTTGCTCTTGCGTTTCACCCAGCACTCTCATTGAGCTATCCACATTGGAAAATTTAGAATACATAAAGTGGGACACACGCACATCACGTCCTGGCTTGTTTTCAATATCCTGATTTTTAGAAACTTTTCAGAATTTTTTCTTTTTGGTAGTACTGGGGATTAAGCTGAGGAACTTGGCGCTAAAGGGCTCAAATATATTTTATGTTTTTAGTGTACTTTGTAGGGTTGGCTTTGACGTCATGAAATTCTTATTCCTTGTCATGGAAGTATTTCACTTCTCCCTCATATTTGAAATATATTTTATTTTAAAACAAAGTTATTTGTACTAAGTTGCTGCATTACCCAGACTGAACTCAAATGGACAGTCCTCCTGCCATGGCCTCTTGGAGCGCTGGGTTTCTGAGTGTTTGTTCCCACACTCAGCTGCTTTTCACTCTTGGCTGTCAGATTTTTTTATGTGCCTTTTTTTTAAAGTCACTTTTTTATCGCATTTAATAAGAAATAACAATGTGATGGTTTCAAAACACGTCAGTAGTACATTTCCAGGATTTGATACAATGCGTATTGTTATATGGGCCTTGCTTTCCTTCTCCAGTGCTGCTTCTGTTACAGAAGCAAATAAGCAACTGCAAATGACCCCAGTGGTCATCAGCAGAACCAGGTTGTGGACAGATGTCTCCTATGGCTCGGGGGCTGGCACCCTGGCCGAGGACCAGCCACCTCTTAGTGGAAAGGTTAACTTCAACACAGTAAGGCCCATTCATGTATATATTGTCTAAAACCACTTTCAGGCCTCAGTGGCAGAGCTGACCGATGGTGACAGAACCCAAAGGCTCGCGAATCTAAAATATTCACTATGGGATGGACCTCTCACCTAGTGAAGTACCAGACAGCTATAAATGAATACATCTACACATCCCCTGATTGAATTATAAAACAATCACTCAGTGCAAAAATAGGATCATAAAATATTGCTTGACACGTGCCAAACTATAAATGTATTGAGTGCTGTACCTGTAGATGGTGAAACTAAAGAAAAACAAGGGAGTAAGCACTGCACACTTTTAATGAGTTACTTCTAAGAAATGGGGATGGGGTGTGTGGCTTGAGAATGTGACTTGGGAGGGGCCTCTAGGATACCCCCAAAGTTATCACTCCAAAGTGTACAAGGAAAACATGCCCATGGAACAAACAGGCCATGAGTTTATGATCTCCAGGTAAGAGGTTAGAAGGGAAAGAGGCCTCAGGCCTGGGACCACCCCCAGGATTCAGGAGGGGTGGTGTACGTGGGGGGGGTTGGGCAGACAGAGATGGTCCCGGCCCATCGACGGGAGGGTGGGAGCGTCAGTCTGGCGCTGCGCACCTACCTGCTTCTCTTCTCTTCACATATTCTCTCCTTCCTAGGCAGCCTTTGTATGTGGCTTGGATTCTTGCAACTCGAAATAAAACAAAAGTTTTGGTGAAATGGCTTCCACTTGTGTGTCTTTGTGGTTGTGGCCCCCCTGATGCCTGCAGGGCAGCGGTGACACAGGTTGCATCATGGGAGTGTGACCGGTGGACCATATTAGTCCTGGCTCCCTGGTGTCATCCAGTCAGCCTCTTCTCCACCTTTCCCTTTCCTTCCCTCAGGGTGGTAAGAGTCCTGGTTCTGCCTTAAGCCTCAGAGGCCATCCTTGGGCTGCAGGCACCCCGAGAGGCAGGCCTTGTGACACGGTTTACAGATGGCCTCTGCTGCTTGCTAGCTGTGTAGCCTTCAGTTCCCATTCATAACAAACACCCTGGCTGCAAGCTTTGAACCTGTGCCTGCCAACATCAGACACTTGTGCAAATAGTTTTAAAACCTGACTGGATGAGGGTGGGGGAAAACTGGGCCTCAGGTGTTAACTGCACAGCAGGGTGCGCCCCCTACAACCAAGAGGGTGCAATGGCATTTAAATACCTGCCTGCTTGCGAGACTGCTGCCCCAGCGCTTACTTCAGCTGTAAGTTCACATGTACCATCATGAACTTACAGCTGGCTTGTGGCTCCAAAGTGAATGTTTCTAACAGTTGCAGCAGACACCCGATGTGTCAGATTTAGCCTCCTCCCAAGCTAGATTAACTTGTTCATTTAGCATTCTGTTGAAATTAGCCCCCTCCCCCAGGTCATACCTAATTGATGTTTACTGAATTCAAAGGCATCTTCAGTAGCAAACAGAGTTCTGGGAAAGCGAATGAATATTTTGGTTCTAGAAGTAAAAAGAAATGTTTTATTATGATTGGTTATTTACCTCCTGTAGTCACTGAATAGCCCCCACCCCCAATTCACGTCCTCTCAGAAACACAGACTTGGACTTGTAGAAAGTCTGTATGTGTAATTAAGGTGGAGATGAGATGGTCTGGATTTGTTGGGCCCTAAAATAGATGAAATTGTCCTTAGAACAGAACTGGATGTCGTGGCGTGTGTCTGCAATCTGAGCACCCTCCGAGGCTGACGCAGGAGCACTGCAGGTTTAAACGCAGCCTGGAACTAAGTGACATCCTGTCTGGAAATAAAAAGTAAAAAAAAAAAGGGCTGCCGCTATGCCAGGGCTCTGGGTCAATCTCCAGTACTGAGAGGAAAAAAAAAAAAAAAAAAAAAAAAAAAAAAAAAAAAAAGAAAGAAAGAAAGAAAAGGACACAAGGAACGAGACCACATGGGGATGGCCCAGATGACAGCAGCATTATAGCTAAGAAACACCAGGAGCCCCCCGAAGCCCAAAGAGGTACAGAGAGATTTTTTCATAGAAGCCCCAGGGAGCCTTGCTGATGCTTTGGTTTTGGGCCTCTGGCCTCCAGAAGTGCAAAAGAATACATTGCTGTAGTAGTGACTTGCGCAGCCCTGGTACAAGAACCTACCCTCTGCACAGGAAGTCGCTTCAGGTTTTGCTCTGGGGCTTTAAAGAGCAACAACAAAGGAGTGAGGTCTAGAGCCACACATGGTAGGTGACACACGCCTATAATCCCAGCTGTTCAGGCTGAGGCGGGATTGGGCAATTTGGTGAGACCTTGACTCATCAGTGCTTGCCCCAAGATTCTATCCCGTATGTTGGAGAACAAAAATAGGCGCCTAAACTTGAAAGAAAGTCCCATTAAGCAGCAGAAGTTAAGTTTCAAGGGGCTCATGTTAGGTTGCCCACTGGCCCACATCCACCTTGCGAGGGACGCTTCCCCGGGTGGCCTCTAGAGGGAAGCAAGAGTACCATGTCACAACATTCTACTCCCTCTTCTAGGATATGCAATGGGAAGGACCGAGAGACTCTGACCTCCGCAGTCAGCCTCACTCAGGAAATGCTGAGCTGATGCCCCCCAGGTATCTGGATTGAATGAGTGATTCTTGGAATAGGGCCCAGAATAGGAGAGGTTAGAGAGTGGCAGCATACAAGTGGGAGGTAAGAGCTGGCAGAGCCCATTGAGAGTCAAAAGCATAGAACCCCAAGGCATGGGGACCTTGTTGCCCGGGAACACGTCCTCCGCATGCTTTAGACACTGACCCGTGCAGCTAAATGCGCCCTGACCCAGACAACTAGCAAAACAGATGCGAAGAATCTGGATTCACCCAGGTAGCTGCCTTATACTGAAAGCTTTCAACATGCACGACAGTTTCATGGTCACAGACAGCTGCATCCCTGCCCACAACAATGACAGCATTGTAACACCACTTTCTGGGGTGCCTGCACTGGATTTGGCCCTACTGTTGTCTCTGGAAAGTCATATGTACATTGGCACAATAAAAAAATCCAGGCACACAGAGGTAGGGAGCCAGCCCTCTTCATTTTTCAAGAAGAGGCTCATCCCAGCTTTTAAGCTAGGTCCAGAACACAGGGCTCCTTTCTCTCTCTCTCTCTCTCTTTCTTTTTGTTGGTACCAGGAACCAAACTCAGGACCTTGGGCTTTGTCAGGCAGGCGCTTGAGCCACTGAGCTGTCTCCCCGGCCTAACAAGATTCCTTTCAAACCTCACCTCCTCTTTTTAACCATTGAGGGCTGCACTTCAACTGAGCAAGTGGCAACATCTGCTGGTAAACTCATATAAGTCTCTTAAAAAATGAGGCGCTAGGTAATTCAGATCGATGCCCAAACGATTTCAACTGCAGGGAAATATCTAGCAGCTTCCTGGCCACTTACTTGCCTAACTTGTACTCCTCGGGCTTGTAACCGATGTACTTGATCAGCCGTTCCACACCCTCGC
The DNA here is from genome assembly GCA_004027915.1 of Capromys pilorides. NCBI lineage: Eukaryota > Metazoa > Chordata > Mammalia > Rodentia > Capromyidae > Capromys > Capromys pilorides. Next base: position 25,506 of record PVKN010002487.1, on the reverse strand, counting down.
CTGGAGGCCCGTGCCAGTGTGGCCAGGTGTCTGGGCACAAGGACTTGTACCTGCCCAGAAAGAAGGACATGCAGCAGCTGTCACAGTGCCTCATTCTCCTCTCCCCCAGGTGCGCTTAGCCCCCCTGCAGTATCTTAGCTGCTTGGTGTCGTGTGGTAGCCATTGCAGTGCACAGACCTCCTTGAATTCGACCACATACACTTGGCAAGAGAGAAACAAGAGTGTGGTTCATTCAAGTAAGCAATTTTCCCCGTGCACCTAGAGCAATCAAGTCACTGGACACTCAACCCTCGTAGCTCAGTCCCGTTCCTCAGTATGAACCCATGAGAAACAACAGCTCTGTTCACACAAAACCTTGGGTGCAAATGTTCACAGCGTTATTCACAGTAGACAGAAGTTGGACAACTCTAATGCCCAGCAGCAGACAGATGCACAAGTGAACGAATGTGAACCTGCACCAAAAGAAAAGGTACTGTCCACCCGGCCTGGTGGAGCTGCCTGTCACGCCAGCTGGGTCAAGCGGAATTTCTAGTTTTACTTTTTGAGAAATCTCCACACTGATTTCCATAGTGGTTGTACTAGCTTACATTCCCATAGTGTAGAAGAGTTCCTTTCCCCCTGCATCCTCACCAGCATTTGTTATTTGATTTCTTGATGGTGGCCCTTCTTTCTGGGTTAAGACAGTCTGTTGTTTTAATTTACATTTCTCTACTGGCCAGTACTGTTGAGCATTTTGTCATGTATCTATTAGACATCTGTGCTTCGTCTGTGAAGTACCTGTTCATTTCACTGACCCATATTTTCATTCAGTTCTTTATTCTTTTTTTTTTTTTTTACCGTCTCTTAATATTATTTTTATTTTTATTGCTGTCAAAAGTACTAAATTAAGAACCGAAATGAGTTCTCTAAAGGACACTCTTCTCTTTATTTACTATGTCCCAAGGGACGACATGTAGCAGGCACCCAGTTCTAAAGCCGCGGACACACACAGCAAACTTTACCTCTGCAAGAAATGTTCGTATTTCCTCCGGTACGCAAAACCAGCCCGTCTCACCCGTAGGTGCTCCATCAGCCCCAGGTACTTGATTTGATGCCTTACGAGGAAGTCATCGAACTTGCCTGTGGAGAAACAGGAGGAGCAGTGACAGAAAAGTCACCCTGCGGCTCTGTTTCCATCATGCCAGGCCAGAAGCTGTGAGCTGAAGGTCCGTGGGCCAAGTCTGGCCACAGAAACATTCACTGGTCCTCACTTGTGTTCTTCAAAGGTAGACGTTTCTAGATTTCTGGTTTGTTTCTCCTGAGAAATCATGAGACGTGGCCACCCTGGGCCCATGGTCCTAGGTGGCAACAACTGGCTGGAAGGGAACAGTGCTACCGGTGTCCTCTACAGCTCGAGGAGTCTCCGCCACTCCCTCCCTCTTGCCTTATTCCTGGTCTAGCCTGCCATTTGTCCTGCCTGCCTGGCGGCTGTGAGCCTCTGACCATAGGACTTCCTTGCAGACCACGGCATGGGCATGGGAAATATGCACATCGGGGTGGGGGCGTTGGAGGTCAGCTCCCGGGCCGGGGGCAAGCCACGCCGCACCCCTCACCTCCAGCACCTGCCTGGCTCTGCTGAGTTGCTCCTGAAACTGGCTGAGCTCTGGGCCGCCAAATGTCCTCCCCGTGCAACTCATTCACCTTCCACAAAAAGAAACGATGTGGTTTTGTGCCCGAGGCCATGAGCCCGGGCAGTTTTAAAGCTCCTAAGCTGCTGCCCTGGGGCTTTGCCTCCAGCCTCTTCCCTGGAGCTCGGCGTTCAGAGCACGGCCACTCACTGGGTTCTTTCCTCTCATTGGGCTTGATGCAGCGGATGTACGAAGGTTCCTTGGAGATGAGAATTTCCAGCAGGCTGCTCAGGCTGTTCTTAAACTGAGTCCCCACCTGTGGAGTGAGAAAGCTCAGCGGAGACAGCGTGGCTTCCACACGAGGAGATCCGCCCGCGCAGCGGCATGCAATGCTCCAGCCTCCAGACGCAGCTCTTGGGGGTTCGCCCTCCCTGCCGCTCTCTTGCTCGTCAACAGGAGGCCGTGGGTGTCCTGACCCGAGATGCCCGAGGCTGCTCCCCTCAAACAATGATGGGACAGCGCTGTCCACGATGGGAACCAGGGGCCTCACGGAGCCCGGCACCCCGCATCTCCTCCCCTCGCCCCTGGTCACACCGCACTAGGGTGAGCTCCTGGTGAGTGGGTGCTCTTTGCTGGTGTTCTCTCCCGCCCTTGAGGAGCCCTGGCGGGCGGGAACGAACTGCTGCATGGTGTGGAAAGCACGCATTTAGTAGCATCTGTTAAACAGCGCCGCTTCCAGAGAAGGCAGCGGGCGGCTTGGCAAACGCAGGGAGCCACAGCGCGGGCGAGAGCCTCGCGGGGGACTTCCCCTCCCTTTCCGGGTGTGCCGCGCCCCCTCCCCGCAGCCGCTCACCGTGGGCGGCCGCTTCCGGTTCTCCAGCTCAGCCACCAGGAAGCACTCCCTCAAGATGCTGTTCTGGCAGCAGCATAGCACCTGCAGGGAGAGAAGGGAGCCCCTCGGTGCCGCTGCAGAGATCGGGGAGGATCCGCGAGAGACTCGTAGCAGCGCGTGGAGGTCGCAGGGCCAGCTGCTGTCTAGGCGCCTGCAGAGGTTCTTAATTCAAAGAGTGGAGCCGGGTGTGGCGGCGCACGCCTGTAATGCCAGCACTCGGGAGGCTGGGGCAGGAGGATGCTGGGAGTGCCAGACCAGCCTGGGCTACAAAGTGAGCTCAAGGCCAGTCTGACCTGCATAGCGAGACCTTGTCACAAAAAACGAAGACAGAGCAAAGGAACAATGGGCCCGCTGAAAAATGGTGTGAAATGAACGATGCAAGATGCAGAACTGCACGGACTTCGTGTACAAAGGGAAAGAAAAGGGGGAGATACAGATCCACACGTCTTGGCCTGTGTGATCTCTTGGAGGAGTACACAGTAACCCAGGAAGAGTAGATGGTCCATCGGAGACAAACTTGGTGACAACATGGTGCCAAAGACGCTAGATTTTCCCCATGTACATATTTTCAAAATAATTTCTATTATCCTTTTTTTGTGTGTGTGTTTTAGGGAAGGGTCTACATGATGTTCAGGGTCTTACTCCTGTGATCTGCCTGTTTGCAACCTTCCAAGAGCTGGGATTACAGGTGCACACCACCCCACCCAGTCTCTATTGCTATCTCATTGTGCCCCAGGGGTGGGTCTGGCACAGCAGGTCCAGGGATTGAACTCCTGGCCCCTGCACCTGCTTGCGAGTGTTTTAATCCAGTGAGCTATTCGGCTGGCCCTAGTAATTTCTATTATCTAAATTCTTTCATTTAAAAAATTTTAATTCTAAACCAAAATTTTCTGTATAGCCACATAATAGAATATTATACAATCTTCAAAAAGGAAATTCTTATTAATACTATAACAGGAAGGAACCTTAAGGACATTATGTTAAGTGAAACAAACTAGACACAAAAGGCAGCTAATGGGAAGGGCCTGCAGTACTCATATTCATAGAGACAGTAAGTAGAATGACTGCTGGGAGCTGGGTAAGAGGGGATGTGAAGTGGTTGTCTAATGGATATTAAGTTTTGGGCCAGTGAGATAGCTCAGTGGACGAAGAGCTTGCTTTGGTAAGCACAGGGACCAGAGTTCAATTCCTAGTCCTGCATGCCCTACTGGCCCTGCCCCCAGGGTGCCTTGAGCCTGCAACTGAGTCCTGGCATGGTGAGGCACCCTTGTAATCCCAGTGCTGGGGAGGTTGAAAACAGGAGGATCACTACAAAGAGTCCCTGTACCCAATACATAAAATGAAAAAAAAGAAAAATGATACTAATGGATGTTAAGTTTTGCAAGATGAAAATTTAAGGGGATTACTCCATAATGATGTTTAACAAAACTGAACTGTATACTTTCAAACAAAGTGGCAAATTTAATGTGCTACAAATTAAAAAATTGGTATTTATTAGTAACAGAATAATGAGATTCATGTCTATAATATTAAAATTTTAAAAATTGAAACCTTTTTTCTGGTGTTGGGGCTTGAACCCAGGGCCTCAGGTATGCTAAGTGTGTGCTCTGCTCTGAGTTGCAATCCCAGCCTCCAGTAATTCTTTTTAAACCCCTCCCACTTTTAAGCTAACAGAGCCCAGGAAGAGAGTTTGCAGGTAGGAGATGACTAGGTGAGAAGTACTTAGTGCTTAGTACTTAGTACTCAAGTCCGAGGGGGCCAGAGCTGTGGCCTGGAGGTGGGGATGGGGGAAGGGAACGGTTCTGAGGGGGCTGTGACCCAAGGGGAGACAAGTGTGGGGCACAGTCCCCCTCATCAGCCAGGCTCTAGGCTCCACATAGACCCCAAGGAGATGTGGTCACCTCATGCACGGTTGGGGAATCAGTCAGGAAGCTCCCAGCTGGGACTCAGACCACAGAAGACTGCCTGGAGCAGAGATTCAAAGTTTGGAACCCAGTGAGGCTGAGACAAGCTGTTCAGGAAGGGGCAGAGAAAGCCCAGAAAGGTCCAGACCACTCCTGCTGCGATCTGCTTGCCTGGGCATTCTGAAAATGCTGGCTGTGTTTCAGAGATTTTTTTTTTTTTTTTTTTTTTAAGTTTGGACAGAGTCTTGCTATGCAGCACAGGCTACCCTTGAGCTCACTGTGCTCTTCCTGCCTCAGCCTCCCTGGCGCTAGGATTCCAGGGGTGCATCACCAAGCCTAGCGTGCGCTTTCACATTTTTATAAATCAAGCTGACTAAGCAAAATCTGTCTCTTTGCAAATCAGGTATTTCAGTGTCAAGTAAGGGCTTTAACAATGTAAGGTAAAGCTGAGTATAGTGGTGGGCACCTGTAACCCCACTGCTCTGGAACCTGAGGTGGGAGGATCACAAATTTGAGGCCAGCCTGGGCAGTTTAGTGAAACTCAGTCACACACACACACACACACACACACACACACACACACCCCTACAATAAGAACCAAAAACTCTGGGGTTCCAGGCATGGTGGCACACATCTATAATCCTAGCAGTCTGGGAGGCTGTGGCAGGCCTGTAAATTTGAGCTCATCCCTGCAATTTAGTAACTTAGTGATACCCAGTCTCGAAACAAAACAAAACAGGCTGTGTGGTATAATTCAGTGCAAAGGGTCTGGGTTCAACTCCTAGTCTTCTTCCACATCAAACAAACAATTGTGAGGTTTCAACATTTCTCTGACAGGGGAGGTATACAAAAACAGACAAGCAGTTTCCTTGCTAGCTCCGGGGGCTAACTTGAGCTCCAGCCCCACCTTGAGACGTGACCTTGAGCAAGCTGGAGCCCCCTGTGCCTCAGAGCCCCTGTCTCCAGGTCACCCAGCATATGCTTACTGCACCAGGGTGGTCTTGGCCTCTCTACCTCCCTCTCCACTGCTCAGCTCTCAGCTGCCCTGTCCTCACATTAGCCCTCGTGGACCACACTCTGAGCTCATCCGGGTCACAGGGCCTTTGCACGTGGCAGCCCCTCTACGGGAATAACTCTTGATCTTTCTATGGCCCAAACTGTTCTCATTCAGGTTTTGGCTCAATCTTATCTCCACCAGCATGTTTTTTTCTGAGTACCTAAATGGCAGTGTCCTTGTTTGTCACAGCTCTCTGCTTGATTTCCTCACAGCCCCCTGACTGATGAGTAACTTGTGTGCATATCTGCTCCCCACTTCCACCCCCAACTGCAAACCCCAGCAGAACACAGAGCCTGTCTGGCTCCCTTTTGCAGCTCCAGAGCGGGCGCAGAGGTGGACGCAGCACATACACTCAGCCAGCTGGCCGGGGTGGGGGTGGGGGGGTGGGGGTGGGGACAGCTGTGTACAGCCTGCTTTAAATGCCTGTTCCGGTCATGACCTGCTGGAGCCCTGACACAATGCGCAGCCACAAAACTTGCAGAAGGCCAAATCTGTCCCAGATGTCATGACACGGGGCAGATTTCACAACCAGCAGAAACACACTGGGGGGCCAGCGAGATAGCTCAGTGATCTAAAGCGCCTGCTTAGGCGAGCTTAGGCAAGTGCAGGGACCACGGTTCGATCTCTGGCACCACATGCTGCACCAGCCCCGCCCCCAGGGCAGGCTGAGCTGGTGAGGAAGTGTGGGGGGGTAGGAGCACAGGGAATGAGGGATAGACACACTGGGTTGGTTGCAGGCTTACCTCTTTCAGATGTCTATAAAGAAGATCATTGTTTTTTTCCAAGAATCCTGTAACAAAGACATGGAATCAATGGTTTTGCCTAAAAGTTGCAATTCCATCCCCACTGACTGCCAAGAAAAACCCTACCAATAATCTTTAGGATGAGACCAGAGTTTGTGCAGCCAGGCACCACGGAATTTGGGCTGGGTCACTTGCCGTGGCGGGACTGGCCTGTGCACGGCAGGGTGCTTAGTGGCACCCAGCCCTTGCTCTCAGTGGATGGCAGTGGTGTTCTCCCTGATTTGTCTCTGGACACTGCAAGATGTCCCTGGGGGATGCGCAAGCCCCTCTGAGAACCAGTGTTCTGAACTCACATTATGGCACACACTGTAGCCTACACCTGATGAGCCGTCCTTAAATGTCCAGCCTCTACACAGAGTCCTGTGCGCATGCTCTCATCCAGCAGCAAATAAATACATGTGCACAGCTTCACGGGATGGTGGAAGGGCCATGGAGGAGAAAGCCACCTGTCCACTGAGACAGTGAACTTGAGCACCACGACTAGTGGTAGCCAGTGGCGTCTTTATGCAGCTCCTTTCTAACCTGAGAACTTGGCTCGTAAGCGTGCACTAAGCCCTAATCAGGTGAAAATTCAAATGGCGTTATAAGGAATCACAACCAGCTACAAATGACATGCATCAAAGAAAAAAAAAAAAACCACATCTTTTACTTCTTTTGTAGACAACAATTTTGAGTTATTAAAACTGACACGTCTTTCTCTTTCTCTTCCTCCTCCAACTTTCCTCTTTTTTTTTTTGTACTGATTGAACTCAGGGCCTTTAGACTAAGCTAGATCCCCGGCCCTTTCTTACTTTTTATTTTGGGGCTAGGTTTTGCCACATTTTTAAATTGCCCAGGCTGGGCTCAACCTTGTGATCCTCCTGCCCAAGCCTCCTAATTATGGGCATATGCCACCACCCTCAGCTTGAAACTGACTTTTTTTTTAATTCTGGTAAAAATACATATAACGTGCAGCATTTTAGTCATGTGTCCAGGAGTACTGAACGCGCCTGCATTTGGTGCAGCCATCAGTACTGTCCGTCTCCAGAACTTTCTGATCATCTCAAGCTGAAACTGTGCCCATGAGCGGCCACTTCTACCTCCTTCCTTCCCCAGGAATTTGCCTTCTCTAGGCGCCTCTCAGAGGTGGAATTATCGTTCTGCCATGGCTTCTTTCCCTTAGCGTAATGCCCTCAAGGTCCACTCAGAGTGTCAGAATTGCCTTCTTTTTTGAAGGCTAAAAATGTTCCACTGCGTGTGCTGCGTTCTGTCTATTCATCATCATCGCCTATTGTGAACGAGAGTGTTTTAGTCGTGGGTGCGCGAGACGTGTCTCAGTCCCTGCTGTCAGTTCTTTCGGGTGAACACCCGGAAGTGATACAGATCCTTTACCTCAGCAGCACCATTTATTGGAATTTATCTCCTATGACTGTGAGGTACAACTAGTGACCAAGTGAAATACATGAAGATGCCCAACACATGGTCGTCATCATGCGGGATCTGGGACAAGCAATGGCCACCAAACAGGTCAGAGGGCATAGCCCTTCAGGGCAGGGACTGGAGCTATTTAGAAGTGATGCAGCTGAACTCGTGCTGTGTGAAGAGCCAGGTGCAGGCAGGAACGAAGGGCCGGGGTCTTGCCCCAGCTCTGCCATTTATTGGCTGTGAGACTTTGGATGCGTTAGTAAACCGTCCTGAGCAGAATGTCCTCATAGAGTAAACAGGGGATGCTAGAAGTTTTTTTCACAGGATTCTGTAAAGTTTTGAACAGCAGTGTTAAGGAACTTGGGCCCTAATGCATGGCACGTAGTAAGTGTTTAGTGAATATCAGATGGAATTCAAATGATGTTTAACCTTCATTAAGTCTGTGAAACATATAGCACAAATGGCCTTTTGTATTATTCAAGTGTGTGTGTGTGTGTGTGTGTGTGTGTGTGTGTGTGTGTGAGACAACATATAGATCTAGACATAAAACATTTCTATTTTCTTGGAATTATTTCTCATGGTCACTAGGGAAAATCTGGGAGGAAAAGAGACCATTTCTACTCCTCTTGTGCTTCTCGGTGCTGTCAACAGTACCTAGGTTTCCAGGTATTACTTCTAGCTTTTCAATAAACATCAAGAGATTATCAGCACAGAGAGAGCCATTCTGTTTTTAAAGATTGCTCTTTGTACAATTTTGTACTTAAAGAAAAAAACCCCAAATATTTCATGCAGCAGCGCCTCAGTCCACAAACTCAATTCTCTATATAATTCTGGTCCCAAATCAAACTTGATGAGAGACAAATCAAATTTCTTTGTATGATCAACATTGATCCTTAAGTTCTTACTTTTTATTTGGCTGTGTTATGCCTCTCTATTTTTATTTCTTCTTTTGAGTTCTTACACTAGGGGGACTATATGACATTTACTCATGTGGCTCTGGTTTATTTCACTTAATAGTATATCTTCAAGTTGCATCCACTTGTATATGAAGGCTTCGAGTTTATCATTCTTTATAGCTGAGTAATACTTCATTGTATAAAAACACCACATCTTTTTCATCCGTTCCTCAGGTGGCAGGCATTTTAGTTGTTTCCAAGATTTGGCTATCACAAATTGTGATGCTATAAACATAGATGCACATATATCACTATGATAGGATGTTTTTTAGTTCTTTTGGGAAAATTCCCAGTAGGGGAATAGCTGGATTGAATGGGATTTACAGTTCTAGTTTTTTAAGGAGTCTCCACACTGCTTTCCATAATGGTTGCACCAGTCTGCCTTCCCACCAGCAGTGAAGAAGGGTTCCTTTTTCCCCACAGCCTCTCCAACGTTTGTTGTTGGTTGATTTCTTTATGATAGCCATTCTTTCTGGGGTGAGATGGCATCTCAGTGTTGTTTGTAACTGTCCTACTAAACTGTGCTGAAACTGTCTCGTTGCTATTTCTTTCTCATTACACTTAATTTAAAAAGCAATAGAAAACAGCAAAAAGTATTGAATTCTATATAATTGTAGACAGAGGCCAAATTGCTTCCTAATATTTATAAAAGAATAAACATATATTAAAGAAATACTGAATAAAAAAATATTGAACCTAACCACTAAATCTGTTTCAGTTCTTCTCCAAATCAATTTGTGACCAGAATTAGGGAAAGAACCAAATTTGTGAACCAAAGTACCGCTGTTACATTTTAAAGATTCTTAGTGATAAACTTGGGAATAAAAATACTTCCAGGCCAAAATTGCTTTGAAGAAAACACAGAAAAGAAAGAATGGCACCTTGATGATTTATTACCATTGAGAAAGCAAAAAGACAACACAGAGAACTGAAGAAAATATCTGCAAATCATAAACCTGATAAGGGCCTAGTATCCAGCATATATAAAGAACACTTACAACTGGATAATAAAAAAAAGTTTTTTAAGTAGGCAAAGGATCTGAACAAGCATTTTTCTAGGGAAGAGACCAGGAAGCACATGAAAAGATATTCAACATCATGAGCTACCAAGGAAATGCCAATCAACATGACAATGTTCTACCCTTCACACCCACTAGAATGCCTTTAGCCAAAAATTAGATAATACAAGTGTTGGTAAGGATGTGCAGAAACTATGGCCTTCACACACTGCTGCTGAAATGGCACAGCTACTTTGGAAAATAGTCTGCCAACTTCTCAAAAAGTTAAGCACAGAGTTACCATCTAAGCCAGCAGTTCCAGCTTTTCCCCTCTATCATTTGGAGGTCATCCACTTTTAGCTACATGCCCGAGAAAAAGGATATCATATATGCACATTAAAACTGGCACAGGCAACCTGAATGCTCATCAATGAAAGAAAGAGTAAATAAAAGTGGTCTATTGGCACCATGGTAGTATTTTTTTTTCTTAGCCATGAAAAGGAATGACAGTGTGGATAAGCCTTGAACTACGTTGAGTGGAAGAAGCCAGACCTGAAAGACCACCTATCATAGAGGTCATTTACGGAATAGTCTCATAAGAAGCAAATCTATGGCAATGAAAATAATTTATTGCTTGGAGCTGGAAGGGGTTGGTTGAGGGTGTAGAAAGTGGGCTGTAAAGACCAATGAGCATGGGACCTCTCTGAGGGGTTTAGAAATGTTCTAAAGCAGATCATGGATGGATTCACACTCTGTGCACACACTAAACACCTTTGAGCTACATGTGATAGGTGGATGAAATTTTGGCATGTGGATTTTTGACTTCTACAAACTTTGGTGGAATATGAACTGTCTCAGTAAAGGAGTTGGAGATCAAAGTATCCAGTCAATAAAACAAGAGAGACTTCTTAGAAGGCATGCTTGATCAGAGGCTAGGGGTGGTGTGGCCATGGGTGGCACTTGCTCTGTACACTCAGGCTGGGTGTACACAGGGCTCCCCCATGGCTGAGCCCTGCACCCTGAGCCACTCACCCTTGGTGCAGTATGTGACCTCCCCAGCATAGTGGAAGAGGCGGAACTCCATCCATCCAATCCTCTTGCGGCCCTTTGGACCAGCCAGCTTCCGCCTTCAAGACACAAGCAGACACAGGGTGAGCCTCTCAGTCCTCCCCGGAACAAAACAGTCCCAACATACATAAAGCAGAGAGCGAGGGATGGAGGCCCCAGGGAAGGCTAACTTCCTGCAGAGGCCCATGGGAAGCCCGCTGCCTTGTCTCTAAGTCCAGATCAGGGCCTCCCTAGAACAATCCCAAATGTAAAACATGATATAACTTCTATTATTCCAGATGATACCTAAGAAACTATTTTAATATTATATATCATACATATATTAATTTTTATTTTATTTTTAAAAAGAAAATAAAAGTAGTAAAAAAAAAACCATTAGAAAGGACACATAATTTCACTAAACAAAATGATAGGAATTCCACAATGATTGTTATATTGCTTATTGCTGTTTTCAAATTAGTTGTTCAGATTGCCAGATATAAGCATGCAAAATTGGTCAAAAATTATTCAAAAAAATTAAAAAGAATAAAAAATTAAGCATTAACTGTTCCTTTCAATAGAGCTGTAGAAATCAGCAGTATGATTACCCAAGCTATCCTGTCTCTCTCTATTTTTCTTCTTTCTTTTTTTTCCTCCTTTCCCACATCCCAGTTGTTTGTTCCTTTTGACTGTTATATTTTTATGATGTTGAGAAACTAAAGTATGAAATATGTTTCAGATTCTAACAATGCATATATATATATATAGCGCGCACATGTGTGTGTACGTGTGTGTGCATGTGCATGTGTGTGTGTGATACTGGGAATGTATTCCAGGACCTCTGTGCTAAGCTTCCTCATAGCCTTCTTTATTTTTTGAGGTAGAGTCTCGCTAAGTCACTAAGTTGCTCAGGCTGGGCTCAAGTTTGTTATCCTCCTGCCACGGGCTCCCCAGAGTGCAGGAACGACAGGTGTGGAGAGTTTTCAGGACTTTAGGATTTGGGTTATCTATCCCAGGCTGTTGCGGGTATCATCATTCAGGAAATAGTCAATGCTGAAAGTGCAGGGTCAACCAAGAGGGAGGCTGTCTGGCTTGGTGTGAAGGAGCTGTCCTCCAGGCTGCAAGTCTGTGCCTGGCAGAAGGGGTGAGAGGCAAGAGTCCCAGGTGCCCCAGTGATGGTTAGTTTTTGACGGAGGAAACTTTTGCAGGCAGAGAGTTCTGTTCCACTGTCTGCCAGGAAAGTCACAGGTTTGCCCCTGACTTTTGCAATGACCGTGGGCTCTCGGGGTCCCAATTTCACAGAGATTGCTCTGTCCTCTCTATTCAGGCCTGGCAGGGTACAGCTCATTTGCTAGGCTGATGGTTCAATTTTTCCTCAATCAGAAGGAATTGTTTTTTTTTTTTTTTTTTTTTTTTTTGTGGGACCAGGGTTCAAACTCACGACCTTGCACTTGTCAGGCAGGCACTTGTGCCATGGAGCTATCTCCCCGGCCCCTGCAGAAGGAATTGTTGACAGTCACCTTGATGCCATCTGACCAGGACAGGGGAGTGAGGCTCTGAGGGAGGGCCTGTGTGGCCAAGGGCAGGCAGCAAATGGCTGGAACCAGCTCAACAGCCTAGAAGTAGATGAGTTGGGATCAGGGAGTGAAACTGTGGGTGTCAGCTGCAACTGGAGTGGCTGACGATTGTGCCCAGGTAGAATTCTCAGGAAGAATGGTCCTTTTTTTCATTTTTTTTTCTTTGAAATGCAAAGAGTGGTTTGATTTCATTTTTAACCCCATAAATCCCCCTTTTCCTGTGGTCAGGTACTAAAGGTTTTAACTAATTAGTTCCTATTTTATCTCCCTGTAGTGTATGTTGTGTATCCTTAAATGGTAGCCCAGCAGACAAAGCGTGGGTGCCCCTCAGAAAGAGACCATTCTGATGCCCACCCTGCCAAGCCCCTTGTGGAGACTTAGGCACAACTTAGCTGAGGAAGGTGTGAGGCCTCCATTATGTCATATGTTAATCGCAATGAACTACTGGTGAGGAACAAATCAGCTGCTAAGACCAGTGCTTCCCAGTCTTGGTGCACAGACAGAACAGCCTATTACTACCCTGTCCGTGCCATTCACTCACACATTCATTCAACAGGCACCCAGAAGTTAAACATTCCAACATTCTTTCCCTTGAGGGTAGCTTTAACTAACAAGAATTGATCAAGATCTTCTTGAACTCAGCAGGACTGATAGACTAACTTGAGTGCCCCTGGGGGGTCTTACTGGAATCAGGCAGGCAGGCAGGCAGGCATACTGACAGACAGACAGACAGACAGACAGACAGACAGACAGACAGACTGTGTCCTCTTTCCTTTGTAGTCTGATGTGAGCTCATGCAGGGGAGCCAGGAATCCTTCTCCAGACCTCTGAGGGGACTCAAGAAATCTCTAGGGCCTGCCCTCCTGTCAGGACCTGGAGAGGTCCTTACTCCATATGTGAGGGCCACAACCACTGACCAAAGAGGTCAGCATGGCTGATCTTCACAGCTGATGCTTCAGGTGCAAAGACAAATGGAAACACTGAAAGGGAGCTGGCCAAATAGCTCAGCAGATTAAAGTGCCTGCAAGCAGGCGCAGGGGCTGGGGGTTCCATCCCTGGGCCTACTGTGCTGGTCCCACCCCTGGGGTGTGCTGAGATGACAATTGAGACTGGGTGTGGTGGCGCACACCTGTAATCCCAGCTCTTGGGAGGCTTCAAACAGGCAGATTAGTACCAGTCTGATCTGGTAATGAGGCCCTGAACACTCTGTAGAACCTTCCCTAAAATACACACACACACACACACACACACACACACACACACACACACACATCTGCACCAAAAGGACACCAAGGATTTGGAGGCAGATATATTTATGTTGATGGGATCATTCCCAGAACATCAGTCCACAATCTGGTTGTCTAGGGTTTATATGGGACAAGCAAGCAGAAAGTCCAAGGGCAGGATGCCTTGTACACTGAGGATTAGTTTATGCAATGTACATCATAATGACCAGCTTTACATATTACAGTGATCAACTGTTTCTAAGACACAGAAACAACTGAAACTGGAACTGGAACTGGGCAACTAACAAACTGACATATACTGGGGAGGGGGCACTTTCGCTGCAACATGAGTTGCCAAATCATCATGATATTTTTAGGTATGAAGAAACAGTTGTACTCCTGAAACACAAATCAAAGAGCACAGAGACCCTCTCTTAGCACCTGTGCAGTCAAGCACTTACGTCTGGAAGTGTGCATGCTTGCCCACTTTCTCTTCTAATTTCTCCAGGAAACTCAAGTCTGTAGCAGGACCAGGGCGGATGCATTCCTCATCCTTCAAAAGAAAAAAGAGACGTCTTGATCCATAGGGTTATTCTCCATCAAATTCAGATTGAAACGCTTCTTCCAAGAGAGCCATGTTGGAGGAAGGGCTCCCTGCCACACCTATTCAACTTCCTAGATCTGTGTCATGGCACAGGAAATTCCATGACCAGTCAACTCTCCCAGGCCTCTGACTCGCATGTATTCTGGAGGCTTTCCTAAGGATTCCCCCACAACTGCCCTGGCTACTGTATTTAAACATTCAACCTCATTAAGCAGTCATTACTAACCCAGAAGAGCCACATGCACGTCAACCCCTTGCACTAGGACCAAGGTGCTCCTGGAAAGCAGATTGTGAAACCTGTGAGATTGACCAGTTGTATTTCCTAAGCTGTGCCTATTCCTCACACCTGGTCCTCAGTGATGCTGTTTAACTGACCACCTTGAAAAATTATGAATGAATCAACCCTCTAGCTTTTATTAAAATGACAACAAAAATCTGTGATATAGGTTGAGGAGACAACTTATATATGAAGTACATTTCCATATGGAATGCAAACGCAGCAGGCAGTTTTTATTAACATGTTTTGAAAGCAGGGGGGACCAATCCATGTGGACTAGGAGTGGCCACGGGCCAGCTTAGGTCAGCAGTGTTTCAGGGAACATGTTCCCTCCCCAGATGTGCCAGGCTGCCCTCACCACCTCCAGGACTTTGCCCAAATGCCACTTTTCAGTGAGCCCCTCCAGTCTTTCATAAAACGGGGCCCCACCCCATTCCCCCAGGAATCTTCCTTTTCTACTTTTTTCTCAGTGCATTTTCCCAGTGGGCTACTTGCTCTTTGCCTCTCAACATCACCACTTCAAGGCTTTCTGAGGGCAGGGGCTCGTGTCTGTCTTCCTCAACACCATGCCCTAAAGCACGGGCCACAATCTGGGCACAAAGTAAGCCCAAGATAAGCATCTGTGGGATCAATAGAGGCTGAATGCCTGCGACAGACAGGGCGTAGTTCCAAGCACTCTGAGAGCGTGGTCTCCCCGTGGCCCTACAGCTCTTCTCTGAGCAAAATGTTATCTGTGTGTCCATTCAAAGATGAAACGGGAACACAGAGTCCTTAAGGCCCCCGCACAGGGGACCTCACAGTGGTGGCAACAGCAGTCGTCACCTATTCATGTCCTCGTTGGTGTGCTCCGTTCTCAGGGTAGTTGGTGGCTGTGTGGGGGTATGAAGTCAGGAGGGAAAAGCCACCAATTATTTTCATTAGTAGGGAGGCAAACAGTGGGGCCCACGACCCTAATGGACAAGCAAGGTAATGATTTTTTGTGTGCCTTTAGAGTATATATTTAAAAGTTGATATTGAGTTTGATCAATTGAGGATTCAGGGACGCTGATATTCTCAAAAATCGCAATAGTTCAAAATGCAATCCTGAGCTCATTCAGAGCGGCCTCGACTCCAGTTCAACTGACATTGTTTGCAAAGCCTCCTTTTCTGTGTGCTGGCTTCCTGGTGACACTGAGCATCAGGGCAGCTCCTCTCCAATGGCCACTGTATTCCTCTACTCTCTGTTACTGTAACAAAGTGCCTGAGGCTGGGAACCTCATAAAAAACAGGGTTAGGAAGCTCCCTCTTCTGCAAGTCCCAGGGGTAGTACTGGTCCCTGCTCAGCTCTGGGGAGGTCACACAGTAGAGAGTATCCCAGTGTTACAGAAAGCCAGAGAAAGGCTGGGTAGGAGCCAGGCTTGTTGCTATTATTAATTTATTATTATTATTATTGTTGTTGCTGTTATTGTTGTTATTGTTTTGTTTCAGGAAATGAACTCAGAGTTTTCATACTGAGTTACAACCCCAGCCTCTTTATTAATTTTTATTTGAGACAAGTTCTCCAGCTAAGTCACTAAGCTGCTGAGGCTGGGCTGGAATTTGTAGCCCTCCTTCCTCAGCCTTCCAGGGTGCTGGGAATTATGGGCATGTGCCACCATGCCCAGCTGGACTTGCTCTTTTATAATAACTTTCTCACAAGAAGAAAACTAACCAGAGTTCTGTAAGAACCACATCCATTCTTTTTGAAGACAGGGCCCGCAGTAATCTGATCATTTCCTGTAAGTCTTACCTTTTTTTTTTTTCTTTCCAGTACCAGGGATTGAACTCAGGACCCTGCGCTTGCCAGGCAGGCACCTATTCTGCTGAGCTATCTCCCTAGCCATTCTTACCACTTAATGGCTTCTCCACATGCCAGCATCACCACACTGAACCCCAAGCTCCCCCACAGATATACACACCTGCTGCGCGCTGCCCCATGGCTGTAATTTAGGCTTAGAAATCTCCAGGGGGAGAAAAAACTCCGCCTAGCATTCTGAGCAGGAGCTCAGCAGGAAAGCTCAATGTGTGTCCTTCAAAACGCTCTTGGTCCCCAGACAGCCCTGCCGGAGGGAACCTGTAAAACGTTCTTCTCCATAGTGTGAACCCCTGCCAGGAGCCTGGGTTCCAGGTCACCGTTTGTTTTCTCACCAGAATGGATATAATTCCCTTGTGTCTCTCTTCAACCAGGTCGCAGATGATCTTGTTGTTGAAGTACTGAATTGGCTCCCACTGAAATGACAGAGAGGAAAGAATTCTCCAAGAAGAGGTTAAATGAGCACGAAAGATTGCTCTCAATATGATTTTCTTTGCTTTTTTTTTTTTTTTTTTTTTTTTTTTTTTTTTTTTTTTTTTTTTTTTTTAAATGTGTTTTGGTAGAGGGTCTCACTATGTAGCTCAGACTCAGTGATCCTCCTGCTTTCAGCCTCCCTAGCGCTGGGATTACAGGCGTGCGCCACCACGCCAGGTCTCCACGGCCTGCTCAGTGTGCCTGAGGGCAGGGCCTCACTATGATTTTCTAAATGCTTGTTTTCAAAAACTGATCTTGATTTCCACCTTTTTAAAAATTTCTATCAATACAAGCAGAAAGGGCTGGAATATAGTCTTTGGTGCCGGTCAGGAACATTGCCAATGAAACAGTTTAGGAGTCAGACCAGGTGCAAAAGCTGGAAAGTTTACCTTGATGCCTTCCATTTCATACTCTGCCTGCTCTGCTTTCAGCGTCCTCTCGATCAGCAGCTGCTGGAGTTTCTCATTGCAGTAATTTATACAGAACTGCTCAAAGCTAGAGGTGCAAAGGAATGAAGTCATGGAATGTGTGCAGATGGGCCAGCTCTGCAAAACCGCATCCACTTATGTTTTTTAAGGATGCTTTTTTGTTTATTTGTTTATTTATTTACTTTTTATGCATTTAGTACAGGGGATATAAGATGTATAGGGTCTCACTACGTAGATCAGACTTGTAGTGATCCTGCTGTTTACAGCCTCCCAAGTGCTGGGATTACAGGAGCGCACCATCACGCCCAGTCTCGATTGCCATCTTAGAGTACTCTGGGGGTGGTGCTGGCATGGTCCCCCCCCCCCCCCCCCCCCCGCTCCACCCTTGTGTCTGCCTAAGCAAGTGCTTTAATCCACTGAGCTATTTGACCAGCCCTTAATGATGCTTTATTTATTTATTTATTTGTTTATTTATTTTCAGTACTGGGGATTGAACTCAGGACCTTGAACTTGCCAGGCAAGTGATTATTCTACTGAGCTATCTCCCCAGCCCTTTAAGATGCTTTTTTAATAAAGTGAAAACATAGCATTCTTATCAGTAAAATAATTTACTAAATATATTGGAAGAGTGATGTTGAAATATGTTCACTTTTTTTTTTTTTTTTTCAGTACTGGCGATTGAACCCAGGACTCTTGCACAGAGCTACGTCCCCAGCCTTTTTTTTTATTGTGTGTTTTGAAACAAGGTCTTGCTAAGTGGCTAAGTTGCTCAGGTTGGGCTAGAATTTGGGATTCTCCTGCTTTGGCCTTCCAACAGAATGGGATTCCAGGCATGCACCACCACGCTGAGCTTATGTTCACTTTTTAAATAGCTATTCCACTTCTAGAACAGGCTGTGAATTAGGAGTTGTGCAAAGCTGAAGAATTTCCCATTTGCCCTGCGAACACTCACAGGTAGCACTTGGGGGGCGTGTTTGCCCCAGGATAACTCTCAGATCACAGTCTTAACCTCACATCCAAAGCTTTCCATGAAAAAAACCTACATTTATTATTCTTTTCACATTATGGTATACTTGTCTTTGGAAACAAAAGACTATATTCTATTGATAGAATTTGTTTTTAGTAGTGGTATTGCTCTTTATAAAACCTAGTAATTCTTTTTTATTTTTAATTTTTATTTTTCTTGGTAACTGGGTTTGAACTCAGGACCTTGTGCTTTCTAGGCAGGTGCTCATGCTGCTGAGCTGTATCCCCAGCCCCAAACACAGTAATTCTTAATCACTGAAAGTCAGATGAATGCTGGCAGCAAGTGATACTCCTTCCTATCCCACCCCCCAAAAAAACCAAAAAACAAGACCTTTTTTATTTTAGGAAAGGGTCTACAGAGTGTTCGGGGTCTCACTACTAGACTGGACTCATAGTGATCCCCCTGTTTACAGCCACCCAAGAGCTGGGATTATAGGTGAGCACAATCACGCCCAGTCTCAATCGCTGTTTCAGCATGCCCTGGAGGCAAGGCCAGCACAACAGGCCAGGATTGAACTCCTGGCCCCTGCGCTTGCTTGCAGGTGCTTTAATCCACTGAGCTATCTGGCTGGCCCTAGAAACAGGACTTTTAAAGATGATTTAAGTTCTGACTGAAATCACAAAAGGGGGGGGGCACAAGACAGGTGGGTAGAAGATGGCAAGACTCACCCATTCTTGTCGAAGACTTCAAACCCATAGATATCCAGCAAGCCGATCACAGTTTTTTTGGTGAAATCCTAAGGAAATAACACAGAGCAGGAGCAGTGAGCAGTGGGGCTTGAGGACTTCTGAGCGTCCTCGGAAGCACTGGGGTTGGTGTGGTGAGACTTCATCCCCATTGGGAGGTAGTAAGTGGAGGGAAACTGAATTCAACTGTAGAGTGTGGCGGTGACCAGGGGATTGGATAAGATAGTCAGGCACAGCCCCGTGGTCTGCTACTAGCACTCTAGAAGGAGAGAGGCAGAAAACAGAAGGACATGTGCTTCCTGTCCCTTGGCGCGTGGCTTTCTGTGCTGCTCCAGGGCTCAGCCACCGAGAAGGGCATCACCACCGTGCGCTCTCAACCCTCCAAAACTGAGCTAAGTGTGTCTCTTTTCCTCAGAAAGTCACCCAGCCTCTGGGGACAGCAACCCCAAATGGACTCATTCAGGAGAGTTCATTTTTAAACTTTGGGATGCTCTAAACCATGTGGCTGTCCCCAAAACTGGAACTTGGCTTTTTCACCCACTGTGGCTCACAGCATAACCTTCAGGGGCCTATAGCCTGCCTCAGTCCCACTGGGAGCTTTTGTATCTGTCACCTGGTAGTGGCACCTTCCCCTCCTGATTCATGTCTTGGCTTCAGATCTCTTCAGCCTGCAAAGCCCACATTCAATCCAAAAAGAGAAGAGGAAAAGACAGATCAACAGGCAAGGGGCTACTCATCCAGAAGGCAGGACAGAGAGTGTGGCTGTCATTTGACAGGGACCCAGGGCTGTCAGGCAAGGGCGGAGAGTGAATGACTGCTGTGTTTGTGCTGTGTCTCCTGGAAGTCCATGTGTTGGAGACATCACCATAAATTCATATGTCTTTTGTGTTTGGAGGCGGGTCTTTGGGAGGCAGTAAGGGTCAGACAAGGTCATGTGGGTGGCACCCCATCATTGTATTAGTGGCTTTATAAGAAAGAGAAAAGAGGCCTTCACTGGCACACTTGCTGTGTTTCTGGTCCTCCAGGACTCTGAGCTAAATAAACCCTTTCTTTTTGTAGTGCTAGGAGTGGAGCCCAGGGCCTTATACACACTAGGCACGTGCTGTATCTCTAAGCCATATCCCGAGCCAATTTTATGTTTTTATTTGAGAACAAGGTCAGTCTGGGTTGGAGCTTGAGATCCTCCTGCCTCAGCCTCTTGAACAGCTGGGATTACAACTGTGTGCTGCTGCATATCAGCGACTTCTACTTTTCATAAATTATCCAGTTTCTAGCACTTATTGACAGCAACAAAAATGGACTAAGACAAATAATGTGCTCATTGGTTTTTAAAGGGTCTCAGTGGAATCTTTCATTGAAGTGCTCTGAGCACCTGCCTCCCTGGGTCTGTCCGCTGCATCCCCTCTTGGTCAGCTTTGCCAGTTCCTCATACACCAGAGTGATTTCATCAATGTCTAGCTTCAAATAAACTCTCTTTTATTAAAAAATTCCACTTAAAAAGGAAATATTATGTGGTCCGGGGAGACAGCTCAGCAGCTTAAGTGCCTGCTTGGTAAGTACAAGGTCCTAAATTCAATCCCTGATACAGAAAAAAGACAAGAAAGAAAGAAAAGAAAGAAAGAAAGAAAGAAAGAAAGAAAGAAAGAAAGAAAGAAAGAAAGGTGATCCAAGCATGAGTTTGAGGGGCTAGTTAAAGTTTTAAAGACATATTAAATTATATATGGTTAGGCAGATATGGCGGTATGCACCTGTAATCCCAGCTACTTGAGAGGCCAAGGCAGGAGGAAACCAAATCTGAGGCCACTCTGGGTCATTTAGTGAGATCCTGTCTCAAAATAAAAATGTATTTGGAATCTCCAAATACAAAATAAAAGAGCCTAGAGATATAGGTCGGCGCCTCCTGGCTTTATTTCCCAGTACCATAAAAAATGTAAATAAAATACACTACTGCTAAAAGTGTCTGTGTATGCCAGAAGCCACCCGCTGGTCACGTCACAAATCCTGTGTGCACTATGCATCGGGGCAGGCCACAGGAGTCACTGGTGTGCATTCCCATGTGCTCACTGCACAGGAGACCCTGGAGGTGTGGACGTGACAAGGCATCGCCTCCACACATCTGCAACCCTAGCACTCTTGGGGGCTGAGGCAGGAGGACTGCAAATCTGAGCCTGGCTTAAGCAACTTAGCAACACAGCAAGACCTTGTCTCAAAATAAACACTGAAAAAAAGGGCTGGGAGTATAGATCAATGCAAAGGCCCTGTGTTTGATGCCCAGCATGACCAAACCAATCAGCCAACTGACCAAACCAACCAATGAATAAGACCATAAAATCTCCCTGAGGAGCACATAGTCCAGGCTCGCAAATTCTTTAAATCAACCAGGATGATGACAAAGCCATACCACATTAACAAGAGCAAGTCACACGATGTGTCTCACCAACCTTGTTAACTAGGGAGGAGTTGATTTTGCTGACCAGCCAGGTGAACGTCCTTCCATAGATCGCCTTAGCCATCGCATCTCTGGCATACACAGAGAGTTCAAGCGTCAGCGGGCATATGACCTGAGGAGAAGGAGCAGGGGCCTGGGTATGGATGGAAGAGGAGGAGTCCCCTGAGTTCTCAAGCTAGCCTTTAATCTTGACTGAGCAAAGGCTGTGGCTGTGGGAGACACCACTCTTGATGGCACTGGTCACCCAGGAGGTGTTTCTCTGATGCCTGTCATGTCCCAGGCTGAGCTGACAAGTGCCACATGAGATACATGTGACGCCTTAAGTTAATGGTGAGCTGACCAGGAAAGGCTCCTCTGTCCGGGGGTCTAGTGACCAAGGGGTGAAGGAAAGTTAGCTGGAGGAGAGTGGGCAGGAGGAGCAGCAGGTGCAGACTCCATGGAGGAGGAGCAGTGAGTCTGAGCAGGAGGGGCTAGTGGTGACGGTGGTGGGGAAGGTGAGGCAGGAGACCCTGAGGAGCCGGACCGCTCAGGGCATGGTGGGCTGGGTTCAAATGTCTGGCTTCCCTGAAGACTGCCGCTGCTGTTAACTGAGGGAGGCAGCTGCAGTGGGGAGGTGGTTGCCTTTCCACCCAAAGCCGTTTTTACCTCCTCTGTTTTGGTTTCAATCTTTCTGTGGGTGAGAGCTTCCAGAAGAACCGGTGGGTAGACCCCGAGGAGCTGAATGAGAGGAATCCGAGGTATCATTCAGTGACTCGGTTTTACTTACTCAGAGATCAGGAGGCTGTGGAGTCCCCAGACCTCGGTGATGAGTCCTGACTGAGACCCCAGTGCATGGGGGCACAATGGACCTGCCTAGATCAGCCAGTGCTCTCGAAGCCTCCTGGCCAGCACTACTAGAAGATGTGAGTTGGCCATCCGCACCTAACTGTGGGTGTCCAGGGGGCCTCAGTCCCCCTGCGGGTCCCTGGCTGCCCTCTGGCCCTTCAGAAGGGAACATCACCTTGGCGATCCATTTGATCTCGTGGATGTCAGGGACAGTGGCACAGCCTTGGTCATCTTCTTTGAAACAAATGTTCCCCAGGTGTAGGACACTGGCAATAATCCCAAAGAGATTCTAGGAACATGGAACATGGTTAGGGCGAGGACAGGAGGACAGGGAGAGAAGACAGCAGCCCCTGATAAGAGGGCTCAGCAGAGACGCCAGGAGGAAAACACCACCCCCGCTGACCCTGGCCCCGGCTCTCAGAACCAAGGCCTCCACCTCTCCGGAAAGTAGCTCCTACTCTCTCCCGAAAGCAAGGGAAGCAGGAAAGTCCCCCTAAGAGGCCCCAGTCCATCTCCAGGATAAAATATTTTCATTTTCACATCTCAGACATATAAATACATATATTTATTTTTCACACAATAAACTGCTTTTGTAAAATATACGATGAAAACATTCTATAAAATAAACACCATAAGTAAACTCTTTAGTTCCCAAAGGACAGGATCTCAGGTACAGGATGTATATTTTAAGCTATGTTTTGATTCGTGGAATATTAATAGTTTAACAATTGAAATGAAAATAAAAGAGAGAGAGAGATAGAGATGTAGGAACAAAATATTTCTCAAACCTACAGTTTGTGCTCATTTATTCTAAGACAGAAGTGTAAATGAACAATAATGCCGTAATTGTAGGAGATCTAAATTATTGTGGCTGGATTTAATTTGGAAGAATAATTACACCAGCTCCTCCTGTACACACACTGGGAAAAATTAAGGCTGTCACCAGAATGTGAAATCCCCAGTCATGGTTCGAATGTCAATAAGCAGTGATAAACTTTTAAGTCCTTTTTTTGTCCATCTGCGGTGTTCAGTTTTACTGAAAAATTATTCACTGCTTATCTGAAATGGACGTGTAACAGGGTGCCCTCTAGTTTTATTTGTGGAGTCTGCTGGCACTGCTCCAAGGCAAGCCCCAAGCTGCTGGGATTGTTTCTCAGTTCCACAGAGGGTCTCAGGAGCCTTACCTTAAGGTCAGCTTCCGTAAAATCAATGACAGAAAAGGCATTGGAAACAGTTTTCCAGTCGTTCTTGTCATTAAGAGATGACTCTTTGGCACAATGACCCTGAGACAAAATTGGCTCACTTACTTTAAGGACAGCGAAGTGTGCGCACACATATTCCACATAAAAATGCTTTTCTGAACAAGCATGCAAGAGCTGGTTCTACAATGCCCTGGGTTAGAAACACAAAATAGGTTTACTCTGTCTAGCACATGACGATTTGCCATCTTCTGGCTTCTTGAAATTTATTTGGAGTTTTATTTTTTATCTCTGTTCTAAGAAAACTGGTAAAGTGACATGGTAGCAGAATATGTTTTTTGTCTGTGTCATTACAAACAGTTTTTCCTTTTTTAGTTTTGCTAAATAAATTGCAGCTGTGTGCTAATCACTATCTGCTAAAACATGAAGGGAAACTTTGATGCTTAAGTTCAGAAAGCCATCTCCACCCACTTCAGGAATCTCTGCAGGACCAGAGGGAAGGAGGCCCCACCCAGGGAAAGAACAGACCGGCTTTTAGAGAAACCCAGGGTTTATGGAAATGATCACCCACAGAGACGTAGGGAGACTTTTAGGTCAGTTGGAAGTTGTTTTCTAAATAAGTAACAGAGTGATTGGCCTCACAGCTTAAAGAGAAAAATCACTCTAGGCAATGCTTTTTATTATCTTGCGATACAGGGAGTTCCCAGCTTCCTGATTATGGAAAGAGTATTATCTTAAAAGGTCTTTGTTCACAGGAGTGTTCAAAGGCTCCATCCTGTGAAAATATTCACCACTGGGTCAGCCAACCTAAGGTTTCCAATATCACCACGTCAGCCCTCCCTGTCCTCAGTTTGAATTCTACGCTCTTCACCTCAACCATGGCTACTTGAAAATGTTTGAAAAAATGTCTGCACTAAACATACGTGGGCTTTTTATCTTCTTATTATTCCCCAAACAATACAATATAACAACTCTCCATATAGCCTTTACTTTGTATTGTGTATCATAAGTAACCGAGAGATGATTTAAAATATATAGGAGGTATGTAGGTTATATGTAAATACTTTGCCATTTTGTTTGTTTATTGTGGTACTGGGGCTTGAACCCAGGCCTTTGCACTGAACTATATCCTTAACTGTTGGATTTTTTAAATTTTGAGACAAGGTCTTACTCAGGTTGGGCTCAAAGTTGCAGTTCTCCCGCCTTAGGTCCCCAGAGTGATGCGTTTACAGGTATGCATTACTGTGCCTGACTGTTTGGCATTTTATATTAGCATCTTGAGCATCCTCAGAGCTTGGTATGCTGGAACCAGGCCCCCATGGACACTGAGGGATGCTGTTCCTTTAGAGGAAGCTCTGTGCAAGTCAGCCCCTCTCTGACACCTGCTGGACAGGCAACAATGCGGCATGCCACAAAGTATAGACACATTTTGCTAAAGTAATGGGATATTGTAAAATTGATTTTTAAAAAGATCCAGTACTGGCAAATTGCTAGAACTATTTCCAAAGCCAAACCCTGAGGTATCAGGATTGGACTGTACTCATTTGGATAGGACTAATCTAAAGATTCTAGGTATGGCATTCCTGAAGAGAACGACTGGATTATCCAGGCTCTAGAGAAGCCTTTGGGAAAAGGATGGCCCCCCAACATTTTTATAAATGGATCCCCACTGATCACGCTTTGAAAATTCAAACACAATGCAGTCATACACATCTGTTGGAAAAATTGAGCTCCTAAAAAATCAAATCATTCTGCTATTTTTACTCTTTAAAATAAAATTTTAAATAAAAAAAAAATCAAATCAGCTGGGCAGAGGGGAGCACACCTGCAATCCCAGCTACTTGGAAGGTCGAGCTGGCAGGATCATAAGTTGGAGCCTAGCGTGGGTACCTTAGTAAGACCCTGCTCAAGATGAGGAAAAAAAAAAAAAAAAAGAACTGGAGATGCTGGGATGTAGCTCAGTGTAAAGTACTTGTCTCACATGTGTGAGGTCCTGAGTGCACTACCTAGCAACACACACACACACACACACACACACACACACACACACACATATACAACAAATACAGCACTAAAAACAAGCTACTTGTTTCTTGTTCCAAGAATTAGTTTAAGGCTTAAGTATAAAATAAGGTTGTGAAAATTAATGGGCTCTTCTCTTATGAGACTGATTTTATAAGGTCTTGTTCTCTGTCTCTCTCTCTGCTCTTTCTCTTTCTCTCTCCCTCCCTCTCT